>CM021100.1:609958479-610017283 GCA_007115665.2 Sequoiadendron giganteum | reverse complement strand
CCTCAACCCTTAAAAACTTAAACACTCAACCCTATACCCTAAACCCTCAACCCTCAACCCTTAAATCCTAAACCCTTAAACCCTCTACCCTCTACCCTCAACCGTAATCCCTCAACACTTAAACCCTTAAACCCAATTAAACTCTCTACCCTAATCCCTCTATTAGGTATGTCACTCACTCACTCCCTCTATCTCTCTCCAATTCTCTCTCCCACTCCCTCTCTCTCACTCTCTCCCACTCTGTCTTTCTCCCTTTCTCTCTCCCTCTCTCAGATATCACCCTCCCACTCTCTCTCTCTCCCTCTATCTCATGTATCTCCCCCCACCCCCTCCATCTCTCTCAAATCCCTCTATCTTGAGTACTCCCTCTCCCCCGAGTACTCCCTCTCCCTCCCACCCCCTCTCTATCTCTCAAGTCTCTCTCTCTCTCACTCCTTGTATCTCTCCCATCCCTCTATCTCTCACTCCCTCTCTCTCCTACTCTCTTAGGTATCTCGTTCCCACCCCCTCTCTCCCATGTTGTCTCCCTCCCACTCCCTCTTCCTCCCTTTCTCTCACTTTCTCTCTCTATCTCTATGGATTAAGGTTTAAGGGTTGAGGGATTAAGCTTCACTTATCTCACAATCCCTCTCTATGAGGCCTCACTTACCTCCCACCCTACTTTCTTAGGTCTCTCCTTCCCACCCCCTCTCTCCCACTTTGACTCCCTCTCCTTCTCTCAGGTGTCTCCCTCCTAGCCTCTCTCTCTTAGGTTTCTCCCTCCCACACCCTCTCCCTCCCCCTCTCTCTCTCTCCCACTCCCTCTCTCTCTCACTCCCTCTATCTCTCTCCCACTTTGTGTCTCTCCCTCTCTCTGAAGTATCTCCTTTTCAGAGGAACATATTTGGCGAGCGCCAAATGAGTTTTACCTTGAAACGATAAAAATAAGGGTTGATCCCATGATTCAGTCCCACATTCTCCTGTGTTTTTCTGGTTCAACGCTTTATCCGAGTCAGAAACACCTCTTTTTTTTGCAATTGACTTCATATTGTACCAATCTATGCTTGATCCATCACCTTTTTACCACCAATCTCCATGGTAGACAACGTAGAAGAAGATATTTTGAAGTTTCTACATCATTTTACATTATCTGAGGTAATATATTGATTTTGGTAAATTGAAATGTTTGTATTTAGTATATTTGTTTGTTTTTGACAATATAAACTAAATTTCCTTAATGATTTTATTAATCATAACAATTGGACTTAGAATTCAACATTGAATTAGATGGGATTTGTATTAAAAAGTTCAATTTTTATGAGTTTGAAGAACAAAAAAAATAAAAACATGGCATTTACTTAACATAAAATTACTTATGAATTCTATTTGCATTGCTTATAGTAGTCCATTTCTAGCATGGCTAGTGGAATTCACTATATTTCATTCTTTTTTCAACTAATTTGGAAAACCTCATTGCCAAAGAAATAGTGAATAATGATAAGATATAGCATCACAAACCCTTCTTTGAATCCATATTATTCATGACTTTGTTGACAATCAAAAATTTGGTTTTGAGAAAAATAAACACAAGAGTCTCTATTTTTCATTTAGGTGGCAGCAATTTATACCCTAGGTTTGTGATTCTCATTGATTTTCTGTATTGAATGGTTTCCACCCCTCTCTGCATCAATTTTTTTGTAAAATGGCATTATTTACTTTTGTTCTATGTGTGTTTGTGCACATGTAGAATTCAAGGTCATGCCGAGGAAATGAACGAAGCCTTTAACACCAGAAGAATTTGCAGTTAAAAATGCAAGGAGAAGAGAATAAAAAAATGTAGCTTGTGAAGCAAAGGAATTGCAACCCATACAGCCACAAATTCCTGTGCAATCTAAGAGAGATGTCAAATTGGCAAAACAAAGGGCATGAATGAGGAAAGTTCATGGAAGGACAAGAATGGATACAGAAGTTGGGGGCACATCATCAACCATAGGTGAAGCTCAATGCACATCTCCAGTTGAAGACACATTGACAACAACATGTGGTTTTCTAGGTACATCAGAAATCACATCTCCAATTGAAGACACACCATCAAAAAAATTGTGTTTTGAAAGTACATCAGCAAACACATCTCTATTTGAAGGCACTCCACAAACGACATCTCAATTTGGAGGTACAACATCGTTTACATGTCAATCTCAAGGTATGCCATCAATTGCACCTCCAATTGAAGGTACACGATCTATCCCCGATGTTGTTGACCTTCCCAATATTGACACAAATTTACATTTGAGAACTCCTCCTAGAGTTTTGCATAGAAAACCTATATTTTTGATTGATATTGATTCCAATGTTTTGAAATGGATGCCTAATAAGATTCCAAAATGTACATGTCAAAGATATGCAGAAAGGATATGGAGTTTGTTTTTTGCGAAGTTAAGTGAGGGTGGAAGATGCCAACTATTGGTTGAAATGATGAGGCAACTCAAATTTAGGCCCACCATGAAGGCTCTTGGGCTAAGATTTTTGAATGACTCAAGTGAAAATTCCATTGTAAGGAACTTGATGAGTGCATACAGGAGCGTGGGTTCCACCTCACGCACAAAGGATAGTTGTGCCACACGACGTGTGATGACAACACTGTTAAGCAATCAAAAAAGGAACAAGGTGAACCTTACAAAGACAAGTAAGTCTTTGAAAATAAGAAGATCATCTCTAATGAGAGCTAAAGGAAGGAGTGAAAGAGTGGAGGATCCAAATAGCAATGAGTTATGGGCATTTTCGGGTAGAGTGCCACGGAAAGACACAAGAATTGCTCAAGGCTTGAGATCTTTAATTGTGAATTATTGGAAGGATAACACAAGGACCTCTCCTAATCAAAGAGATGTTGTAAGAAGGAGAATTGGTAGTATAAACCGTGAGCCACATCCAATGCATTATTTGGATACCACTCAAACCCAATTTTTTGTTGATTTTGTACAAAAGTTTCCTGAAATTAAAATATGTCAAAGGTATTTTGAAATGCTAGATCCTTTTTATGTCAAAATAAATCACACACGTACTACTTGTTGTTGTAGGGTTCATATTGAGTTTTCTAACCATTATGATGTTTATCGACGTATATGTGTAGATATGCATACTGACAATGTTTTGCAGGAATGTAACATAATGCCTCCACCTAAATCGTCAAGGAAATTTTTGTCTTCCATTTTATGTGAGAGAGAGGATGGTCAAATTTTTTACAAACAATCATGTTTGGATGGCACATGTGATCATTGTGGTGGCATGCAACATTTTCCAATTTTCCAACACATGGCTAGTACACACACAATTGGAGATAAAATTGTGGAATTTGGCAAATATACGACAGTGGCATACAGTCTAAAAGATGGGAAAGAAGCAAAGAAGTGTGAATTGGTCAGTGATATGATTCCAGTGTATCAGTTTATGGGCATTTTTCATGATCGTGTGGTTTATGATTATGCAATGCATACACAAAGAGCACAATGGTTCGACTCACAGTTCAAATTATGCAAGGACACATTTCCACTTCGTCATATTGTTTCAGTAGTTGACTTCACTAAGAACTACACACTACAACCACTGAATGAGGTGCAATCACAGTACTACAACTCCGTGCAGGTTGCTATTCATTCATGCAAATGATAGTATAGAGGAAAATAGGAAAGTATTGAGGGAGTATCATTTTTACATCAGTGATGATCGCACACATTCTATAGAGTTTGTTCAAGGTTGCTTTCATATGTTCTATGCTAATCTGGCTAGCAGGGGCATATCATTTAGTCAGCATATCATATGGTCAGATAATTGTACATCAAAATTCAAGAACGCCAAAATGTTTTACTGGTTGAGCAGGATGCATAGGATTAGTGGTGTTCAACATATGTGGAACTTCTCAGAGGTCGGGCATGGAAAGGGGGAGCATGATGGAGCAGGTGCATGTATCAAAAGAGCCCTAGCACGAGAAGAGTTAAAGTACACAAATAGTGTAAATTTGATAGATGCAAGATTAATTGTCCAGTGGTGCAATGGTTCAATGGGTCCAGGTAGTGAAGGCAATTCTTTAGTTCTTAGATTTTTTCATTTAGTAGATGATACTAACATTGCAAAATATGAGGATTGTTGTACACTAATAGGGTCGAGCAAGCTACACTCTTTTAGAAGCTCCAATGCAGGTACATGGAATATCCATACAAGGAAGATGGCATGCTTTTGTTATGCATGTACACTTCAATCATGGAATGATTGTGAGTCAACAGAGTGGGTTGATGAATGGTCTGTAAGAAGTCTAACCCCACTTGACACTTATCAGCTCTCGACGGCTCTACAAATCATGGAGATGCAATCATCCATTGACTTTGATCATGTATCACACCTACTAGAACCAGGTAATGTATATTACTTACAAGTTTTATTATGTTGCTCAGTAAATAAATCTAACAAGATGAATATATCAATGTAAGGCATGTTTATGCGGTAATTGTAGATGAAGACAATGAAGAGGGTACAGATTATTACCTGTGCCATTGTATCGAGGCCAAAAATAAATTGGAGTCCCCAGTTATAGATGGAGAAAACATAGAATATCCTACAGGTTCGGTGGTTGTTACTGGAACATGGCTTTGAAGGTATCCAATTAAGAATTTTGCAGTTTGGTTGTTTGAGGACTTCGACACGCATCGGAAAATTCTTCAGTATTTGAACCTTGTCATCGCCACCAATGTTCATTTGATCAAATATAAGGGTAAACCTGCGAACAAGAACTTTTGGAAAGTGCATGAGTCTGACCATGAGGCAATACTCGACACAATAAAGACTAGAGCAGACCCAGATGGTTCCCTGGATTGATTTGTAAGTATGCACATTGAATTTGTAAAGCCATGTTATTGATCACTCTTTTGGACCAACACCTTGCAATAAGGCTTTTTCACGATTACTTTTTGATGTTATATGCATTTACGACTACCATTGATCCTTTTCTGATTGTGACTGTAGGTAATACTGAAGTTTGTCAAAGTATATAAGAAAAGAACAACATTGGTTGCTGGTGCAAGTGTTTAGTGGTATGAGAAACATCGGTTACTGGTGCATTTTCTGGTTGTTAATCTTCTCTTTCTTTTCCATCTCCTAGATTTATCGGATTCTTATATACTACACGCTTTATGTTAAGCCTCTCAATGATATATTTGAAATTTATACTTAGGGTCATTGAGAGATGATAAAGTAGCGAAGGGGCACATCACCATTGTAGGACCTTCAATCGACCTCCTTATCTAGCATGCATGAAGGTGATAGTAGGTCTTGTCAGCTGTATGACTAACATTATTTAGTTATTGCTCTTTTAATGATTTTTATGTGAGTCTATGTCTAAGATTGAGAGGCTTTTGCAATTTTTTTGTGGACCAAATTCCTATGATACTACACAACCACAGAGAGGCTACTACCTATGTGTTTCATAGGGAGCAAGGGATGTACATGTTTTGAACCATTTTGGAATGCAAATAGTTGGGCCAGCTGAGGTGGAATGGAAAAATGAAACTGGGCAGCAAATCCTTTTGTCCTTTTCTCAAGTACAATATATTTCATGATTTTTGTTGGAAATGGGAGGATTATTTCCCTGCATGTATTGCTACAAGTATTGACAAATGGGAAGATTTTCAAGATGTTCTTCCATCACTATTCTAATATTTGTCATTGACTTACTGTATTTTTTGATATATTAAAATCATGAGAAATTAATACATGCAAATGTCTATATTCCTTAATATATGCCTCAATTAAATGTGTATATTACATTTCAAATTAGTTGTAATGCTTCATGGTTTACATTTAAAGAGTTAATTGAAGACTCCACATTCATAAGGACCTATTGTTGCATACACAACCATAGCTCTTGGAGTCTTGAGACACTGACAGACATAGACGTGACAGTCATAGGACATTGATTGTGGTGAGTGAATTTGATTTTCAAGCACTTTATAATCATACACTCACTGTACTTAACAACTGATCACTACTCATTTCTGATCTGTCCTTTTCATTTGCACATTGCCATGTACAGTTACCCTTCATAGTTCCCTTGTGTTTATACATTCATGATGCTTGTCTTAATGAATAACCTTCATTTAAATATATTGTCCTTTGATGAAGTGATGACTGTATTCATACCTAAACATGCAGAATCGCTTTGAGCTACGTTCAACCAGATCGATCCCTTAAGGGTCGAAAGTGAAAAATGGCTGCAAAATTCATCATGCTATTAATCAGACACCATGATGCTTAGAAAATTCTCGTCTGATCCTAAAAGATCATGTTGGGCCCATCTACAATAACCTCTCTCGGTTTTCACTATCTTGGAGGCATTTTCCTATGGTGGCGAATTTTCACTCGGGGAAAAAGTTGTCAAATGCAAGTAGTTGAAAGTTGCAAAGTGGTGCAGCTTTCGTTTTGCAGCTCGTGTGACCAAACAGAATGTTCCAATGCATCCAGGTGGGTACGTTTACACTAGGCACAGTCCTCTTTCACATCCAAACATGCAGAATCGCTCTGAGCTATGTTCAACCGGATCGATCCCTTAAGGGTCCAAAGTGCAAAATGACTGTCAAATTCAGCATGCTATTACTCGGATACCGTGACGCTTTGAAACTTCTCATCTAATCCTACAAGATCATGTTGGGCCCATCTACAATAACCTCTCTCAGTTTTCGCTATCTCGGAGGCATTTTCTTGTGCTGGCGAATTTTCACTCAGGGAAAAAGTTGTCAAATGCAAGTAGTTGAAAGTTGCAAAGTAGTGCAACTTTTGTTCTACAGCTCGTGTGACCAAATGGACTATTCCAACGCATCCGAATAGGTATTTTTATGCTAGGCATGGTCCTCTTTTGCACCCAAACACACATAATCGCTCTGAGCTACGTTCAACCGGATCGATCCCTTAAGGGTCCAAAGTGCAAAATGGCTGCAAACTTCAGCATGCTATTACTTGTACACCATGACACTTAGAAACTTCTCGTCTGATCCTATGGGATCATGTTAGGCCTATAATAGCCTTGCTGCGGTTTACACTATCGAGGCATTTTCACGATGGCAAATTTTCACTCAAGGAAAAAGTTGTCAAATGCAAGTAGTTGAAAGTTGCAAAGTGGTCCAACTTTTGTTCTGCACCTCGTGTGACCAAAAAAATTGTTCCAACACGTCTGATTGGGTACGTTTACACTAGGAATGGTCCTCTCTTGCACCTAAACACGCAGAATCACTTCGAGCTACGTTCAACCGGGTCGATCCCTTAAGGGTCCAAAGTGCAAAATGGCTGCAAAATTCAGCATGCTATTACTCGGACACCGTGACACTTAGAAACTTCTCATCTAATCCTAGAGGATCATGTTGGGCCTATCTACAATAACCTCTCTTGGTTTTCGCTATCTCAAAGGCATTTTCCTGTGCTGGCAAATTTTCACTCAGGGAAAAAGTTGTCAAATGCAAGTAGTTGAAAGTTGCAAAGTGGTGCAACTTTCGTTCTGCATCTCATGTGACCAAAAAGACTATTCCAACGCATCTGGGTGGGTACGTTTACGCTAGGTATGGTCCTCTTTCATACCCAAACATGCATAATCGCTTTGAGCTACGTTCAACTAGATCGATCCCTTAAGGGTCCAAAGTGCAAAATGGTTGCGAACTTCAGCATGCTATTACTCAAACACCGTGACACTTAGAAACTTCTCATCTAATCCTATGGATCACGTTGGGCCCCTCTACAATAACCTTTCTTAGTTTTTCCTATCTTGGAGGCTTTTTCCTATGGTGGTGAATTTTCACTCGAGGAAAAAGTTGTCAAATGCAAGTAGTTGAAAGTTGCAAAGTGGTGCAACTTTCGTTCCGCAACTCATGTGACCAAAAAAACTGTTCCAACATGTCTAGGTGGGTACATTTACACTAGGCATGGTCCTCTTTCGCACCTAAACACGTGGAATCGCTCTGAGCTAAGTTCAACCGGATCGATCCCTTAAGGGTCCAAAGTGCAAAATGGCTACAAAATTAGTATGCTATTACTCGGACATCGTGATGCTTAGAAACTTCTTGTCTAATCCTACAAGATCACGTTGGGCCCATCTACAATAAACTCTCTCGGCTTTTGCTATTTCGAAGGCATTTTCCTGTGCTGGCAAATTTTCACTCGGGGAAAAAGTTATCAAATGCAAGTAGTTGAAAGTTGCAAAGTGGTGCAACTTTCGTTCTGCAGCTCGTGTGACCAAACAGACTGTTCCAACACATCCGAATAGGTATGTTTACGCTAGGCATGGTCCTCTTTTGCACCTAAACACACAGAATCGCTCCGAGCTACGTTCAACCGGATCGATCCCTTAAGGGTCCAAAGTGCAAAATGGTTGTGAACTTCAACATGCTATTACTCGGACATCGTGATGCTTAGAAACTTCTCATCTAATCCTATGGGATCATGTTGGGCCCCTCTACAATAACCTTGCTCGATTTTCACTATCTCGGAGGCTTTTTCCTATGGTGGTGAATTTTCACTCGAGGAAAAAGTTGTTAAATGCAAGTACTTGAGGCATATTATCAAACAATTCATTGCCTTGTCTATGGCTTGTCATGGCATTCCATCACCATGAGACCACTTTTCTTTGACGCATTTTTTCAAAAAGTTCAATGGCTTGTCTATGCTATTGCTTACTATTATGCTTTCATAGATTTTTTCCAAGAATCCATGCTTGTTCGAAAGCATTTGTTTTAGGCTTTTAGCCATAGCAAGAAGGCAATGAACTATTTGATAAAATGCTTTGGTAGACATATATGAAAAATGTCGTAGCATAGACAAGGGAATGAACTATTTGAAAAAATGCCTCAAAGAAATGTGGTCTCATGGAATTCCATGACAAGCTAAAGCAATTGGCAGCTGCTCCTAGTTATTAGTTATGCAATGTGAAGTAATTGCATAACTGCTTAGGTTGACTTTGTAAAAAGCTATATTGTAATTGAAATTTTGTCATCTATCAACATCTAGTTATTCGTTATGCAATGTGAAGTGATGCTTTGAGTTTGAAAGATGTGCAATGCATGAATAAAAACTACAAAATCTATTTTCTACATTTCATTAGTTAAACTCTTTATTTTATTTTCTCTCTATATCTCTATGCTATGGAAATGCCTTTCGATTTCAAAAAAGATAGTTTTTATCTCTTGTTATACAATTTTTTACATTTTTTATCTCTTGTTATAAAAAGGAGCAAATATACAATGTTAAAGAAGAGTGAAAGCACAACTAAATTTATCATTTCAAAGCAATTTTTTTGATGCATTTTTTCAAACAGTTCACTGCCTTCTCTATGCTATTGCTTACTATTATGCTTTTGATATATTTTTTGAAGCATCCATAGCTTGTTCAAAATCACTTGTTTTAGGCTTTTAGCCATAGCAACAAGGTAGTGAACTGTTTGAGAAGATGCTTTGGTAGACATGTATGAAAAATGTGGTAACATAGACAAGGCAGGGAACTATTTGAAAAAATATCTCAAAGAAATTTGGTCTCATAGAATGCCATGATAAGAAAATGCAATTGGCAGTTGCTCCTAGTTATTAGTTATGCAATGTGAAGAAATTGCATAATTGCTTAGGTTGACTTTGTTCAAACTATATTGTAATTAAATTTTTGGCATCTATCAGCATCTACTTATTAGTTATGCAAAGTGAAGTAATGCTTTGACTTTGAAAGATGTGCAATGCAATGTAATCAATGACATGAATATAAACTACAAAAGTCCATTTTTTACAATTCATTAGTTAAAATATTTATTGTATTTTCTCTCTATATTTCTATATGCTATGTAAATACCTTGCAATTGTATTTAAAAGGCTTAATAGGTCAGTTAGGTGGTATTTGCAAAATCAAGTTGTGAATGAATGGTAATTAAGAGAAAAATTGGCAAATTTCCATCTTAGAAGTCTAGCAAAGGGTGGTTATAGTGGTTGATCAGCTCAAGGGGTAGTTGGAAGGTGGTATCAAGATATATTGTTGTAATACCCCAAGTTGAGGGTTGATTTTGTTTAGTTTCTAATAAGAAAATATACTTGAAAACGTTGATCACTGGTTTTCTTTGTTTTCCTGAATTTTCTTTGCCTTGCATAGGCCCATACAAGTCTATCATGACTTGAGGCTTTGGATACTTGATTGCATATGTGTTTAATCTCTTTACATCTGTTTTGAAGGTTTAAATCCACCGTTGGTGTGTGTGGGATCAGCAAACTTGGTTACTGCTCTATTTTTTGTGTTAGGGGTTTTGAGGGCAACACCATGACACATTAGCCAATCCACCTACTGTTCTGACCATGTTGCTTAGTGGATTGGCCTGTACCATGATTATTTTGGTGTATGAATACTTTGGAGGCCGAGAGAATGAATAAAATCAGTGGGGTGTGAAGTTCTAATGTTGTTCAAGGTTGTTTCCACCATGAAAGTAAGGAACTCAAGTACTAAATCTGAGAAATACTAAAAGGAATAGGATTGTGAGTGTCTTTTAAGTTAGGTCAAAGGTATTGTGGGGTTTTTGGACCTTTGGAAGGATTGGGGGAGGTCTAGAGTTATGAGTTTCTTTAAAACCCTTGTTTTTGTGAAGGTTTAGGACGGTTTGTGAGTAGAGGAATAGAACAAGTTCTTGGGGATCTTAAAATGGGAGAATCCTAAGTTTGGTGAGCATCCCTAAGACTATTTCAAGTTTCCTTGGTTTGGAGGTGAGTTTGTGAGGGGGTTCCTTTGGAAATTAGGCCTAATTATGAAGCCTAGAGTGAGGGAGGTGTATTGAAAGTTCATGTTGGTCCAAAATAGTTACTATTGGTTTTGGCATATGTTGTGTAACCTTGAAAAGGGTATCTTAATCCACCTTTAAATGTTCAGGTGTTTTGGAAAGGTTGGGAGAAATTAGGCTTGGACCGGGTTTTGAGTTTGGTGCAGGAGCACCTACACCACATCATCAAATTTTTTTATTTGAATACATCAATAGGGAAATTTTAGTGTCTTTAGGTTTATTTTGTCTAATAAGCTTTGAGAGATCAAGCATAATGCAAATAAAGGGTGTTTTGTGTCGTAGAAATCAATTAGAAATTATATAAGTTGTAAAATGTTGACAAAGCAGCTTTAACACAAACAAATGTAATTAAGGGACCAACTAATCCCAAGGTTGGTTATGGCCATTGGGGAGAATATGGTTGTTGTAAAATTCTTTAAAAATCCTTACCAAGGCTTGAATGAGAGAGTGGAAGAATTTTTGTAACAATTTTACACAATAAACACCATAGTTTTGAGCAATTTTCTAGAAAAATATTGTTTTCTTGATCTTTTTGAGTGTTGTACAAGAACATACAGGTTCTTCATGGTCTAATAATTTCAGAGGATGTGTCTATATGTTTTCTAATTCATTTATTTTTTATTTGGTGTCTTAACTCTTTGTTTGTAGAGAGAACCAACACAAACAGCGATTGTCCCAGTGTTGCTGAATCAAGCATTTGAGGGGAAATTTCTGATGTAAAAATCAATCCACCTGTTGTTTGCTACTGTATCTCAGTGGATTGATTGAAAATATGTTATAATAATTTTTTCAACTCATTTTGGAATAAGGAGTCATAATTATGTGGTGTTTTTGTGACTGTTCTAAGACTGAACAAGGGTTTTCCAACATGGAAGTGAGGAACCAAACTGAGGTTTTTAAGAATTAATGCATGTAAGGGTTATGTGAGGGTTTGATGAGTCTATGCAGAAGTATTTTGAGGTGTTTGGGGCTTTGGAAGTGTTGAGAGAGGTCTAGAGTTGTATGTTTCTTTAAAACCCTTGATTTTATGAAGGTTTAGGAGGGTTTCTTGGGTTTTGTGAGTTAGAGGCTCTATAGACACAAAATAATGACAAAATTTGAGGTTTGGAACCATGACCTAAGACTGTTCAAGGCATTTGGATAGATACCTAAAGTTGGAAGGGTGGTCCCTTTGGAAAAAAAGGGCTAATTGTGAAGCCAAAATTGAAGTAGGTGTATTGAAAGTCTATGTCGGTCCAAAAGAGAGACCACTGATTCTTTGGTATGTTGTGTAGCCCTGAAAAGGGTATCTCGATCCATCTTGTAATTGTCTAGTGTTTTGGAAAGGTTGGGAGAAATCTGGCTAAAACTAAGTTTTGAGTACTACAAGAATAACCAGTCACAAATGTGAGTTTTGGAAACCTTGATGAATCTGACTTAGTGATTGTTTTCAATTGATTCAATTGTCATTGTATGAATTTTGATGGTCTTTGTAGGGCCTTGGTGGAGTCTTGTTGTTCATTTGCAAGGTTGAGGAGTTGAGACCCTTGAGGGTGGGTTGATGCTTATTAGGTTGAATCATTATGAAGAAGAGTTCTTGATTGAGAATTGACATTTCCATTGTTGTGAGTCTTCTCCACCTTGGCTTTGCATCAAAGTGCTACAAGGGTGGATTGTTGGGTAAGGTTTTGAATGAAGAGTTTGGTTTGATGGGGCTTTGAGGTTGTGTAGATTTCTCAAAATAGGTTGTATTAATCTTGTTAGGAGCCCCTTGAAGGCAGGTTGTCAGACTGATTGGGTTTGAGCCTCCTTGCCTCTGCATCGGTGAGGCACAAGTAATTGAAGCATTCCAAAGGATACAAACCACCACGAATGGAGCTTATTTATACAATACGCTTTAGATGGGGCTTATTGAGCATTCAACAATAATTAATTAAGCATTAGATGTAAACAAAATCCATGCCTACAACATTCAAGCATACAACTTACATGATATGCATGATAACATCATTCAAGAATGGCAGTAGCAAAATAAGAGTTTCTTTAATCAAAAATCCGAAAGGCTATACAATGATATATATTGATAAAAGTATATAAATATATCCAAAAAAACCATATAGGCTTAGTACAAAGGAGCCATTTGGACATAAAATATCACGTATATATATCAATAGTACAAAACATATGTTCCAAAATGCCACATAGGCATACAACAAACAACACTAATACATAGTCATTTCCCTCTAGGGGAAGGAAATAGATCCGTGCTACCTTTGAAATTCGGCTGGATGGAGTGACTATTGCTTGTCTTGTCTTTCGAACACGCCCGCTACTCCTCCTCTCTTCACTCTGGACCTTCAACTGATACAATTAAAAGTAAAGATGTTAAAACATAGAAATTGAATTATGGAATGGCATATAACAAAATATAATCACTTACCGCATACATATAGTCATCATGCACATTTAAAGCATCACCATGTCCATGATCTAGAGTGACAACCACCTATAGCAACCATGAAGATAGAAATTAAACTACATAAAATTATCGTGAAAATTTTCTATAATACACCATAAAAGAGCAAATATAATGTCAAATCGACTAATCTATCCCATACCTCTCTCAATGGATCAGAACTGGCTATTGTTGTAGCAACTCCATGGTCCATCGTGCCACCAACATCACCAAGGCTATCTCTTGTCAACAACTACAAATGAAACAATATCTCAGGTATCATGTTGATATAGGAGAACATAATGTGACATGATCAAGGAATACTTGAATGCAATGTTTGTGTTTCTCATCAATTTTTTAGATTTCTATATATGCAAAATTATGAAAACTAGCTAACATAGATTTACAACCCTATTAATGAATAAAGGCTACCTGAGTGTAAGTTGTTTGAGGATATGAATCGTGAGGTGTGGAGGAAGAAGGTGCACCAGGAAACTGTTTGAAATCCGAATCATGTTATGAGACAAACATTCAAATGTTCAAATGCAATAATAATATCTTTAATAATAGTTGCATACCTATGGACTCATCATTGAGAATGTATAAGGGTCTGTAGGAATAGAGCATCCCTCATGAACAGTGCGACCCTAGAATTTCATCATATCAAAATTCTACTAATTTAGTTATTCTTAAATTTCAAAATATATTTTAATAAACAACATTAAAATAACTTGCTAAATTTTACCTGAATGTCAATGTCGAATGTATCATTCAGAATATCATCTGTGAAAGCCATCACCTTTGCAACTGACGTAGGTTGTGTAGTTGCATCACAAGCACCCTGATAATTGTATGTGCAAATAGCACCACAAGCGCCACAATGGTGGGGTGGAGCTCGAGGCCTACACGTCTCCTCCACACCAGGCTCTACTAGAGGACTCGCACACTGTAAAATGGTCTGGGTGAGTGAGCCAATCGACTTCATCGTGTCCACCTCTACATTGTCCTTAACAATGGAAGGAACAATGACATGCTCCACCATGGTTCTGCCCAAGGCTCTTAGTGCCAACTATGGATTACGTCATGCAACAGGTCTATCGTGTGTGGAGTCCCCACCTCGACCCTGAAAGTCTAAGATGTCAAAATAGTTTTGCATTTTATTGAGGAAAAACTCGCAATAGATTTTCCTCAAAAATTATTGCGGCACCTCATGGTTATTGCATGGAGGTTGGTCAAATACCATCCACCACAGCTCCCAAATTTTGTTTCTAACTAAATCATGGTGGCACCAATGGATGGGGAACGTCTTGCATGCATGGGACAAAGGTTCATTGGTTTTTGGGCCTTTAAATAGAGCACACAACTCGGCTTCACTAATTTTTAGTTTTTTGACATCTGCATATGACAAACCATTAGCATAAAATTGCCTCATCTCATCTCTCTTAGTTGACCAAAAATTCATTTGCTCACTCATTTCTCCTACATGAGTTAAAATTGTCTTCAATGATTCAGCAATCCCTCTCCTATAAGGGTGGGTTTCGGCATGCTCGGTTAATCTTGCAATTAATTGTTGAATGTCTCTTTTATTGTTTTCAATTTGATTTTGAATATTTTCTTGTGTTCCTTGAGGATGCCTATGAATTGATGGAGGGGTTTCGGGTTGTTCTTGTATAGGAGGCTCTTGATGAGGGGGTGATTGTGAATTCTCAATGTTTTGAGGTGGAGATTCATTCCCTGAGAATTAGAACAAAGTTTTATTATAAAAATCTATTTAAAGTTGCATTCCAAATCAAATTCAAAATAAATAGAATAAAAATACACACCTCTTTGCAATCTTCGACCTCTCCGACGTGTTGGCGGCGTTCTCGTGGAAAATGGAAAGCTAAGGATGCAAAGAATGGAGGAGATTTGGCGAGCGCGAGTTGCAGACCTAAAATCTTCCTTCTCAAGCCGCAGGTTGAAGACAAAATGAGGGTTCCAAACTTGACTTTTTCATTTTATGTATAGAAAGACATTTGGCATTGGCATGCACCAAATGCCTTTCTAGTCATTTGGCATACGACAAATTTGGCATGCACCAAAGACCTTATTTCGGGGTTTTTTTGATCGTTTTTTCAATTTGGCACCTAAATTATGTCACAGATTGGTGCACTTACCCCTATATTATATGCATCTGCATAAGTGCAATCTAGTAATGTAATCTTCTGATTTTCTTTATACACATGAATGTAATGTAGCAGAAATAAAAATGTACCTTATTCTTCATTTGAAAATCACAAAAGCTCTACCTGATTGAGCTATTAACTTTTGTGTCTTCATGAACAGATGATGATACAAAATGAATGGAAGAAGCATCCAAGTAATCCTAATTTTTTCTCCCAACAATTCATACCAAAGATTGAACAATTTAAGGATATTGCAATAGGTAATTTGTATCGACACAAACAATATTACTGAATCATTTCAAATTTTAGGCCATAAGAATCATCCTTTTTTAAACATGGATTATGTTGTAGCCAAAATTCCATCCTAATTATTTTTGCATACTTCCATTTTTACTCATCTCTTACATCCACCATATGCATAGAATTCCTGTCATAATAACTTAAATTTAATAAAATCCCTCACATGAGCTTCCAAATAAAACCCTTGATCATAGCATCAAAGTGTATTCCTCCTTTGAAATACTCCTATGATTTCTCATAGCATATCGCCAAGATAACACCATGTCGATGAGAGTCCCTCCAAAGTCTCCCCGACATTAGCACAAAGCATAGATTAGAAATGTAGATGAGACACCCCTATGTCAAAGAGACTTATTTATATGTCTCATCGACGATGTAAAACAGTGAAATTTCAACAAGATACGAGCATATCGAGGAGAGAATCACTTATGTCACATCGACAAGGTATATCTACAAGTGCTCGGTGAAACACAACTCTTGGATATAGCGAAGTAATTGTCGATGAGACAGTGGCATATCGGCAAGAGACATTAAATTGTCTCATCGACACTAGAAACCAACATCGGAGGAACATAAGATCTAATTCTGAAGAGACATTGAGATATCGGTAAGACAAATAAGATTGTCTCATTGACGCTCTTCAAGTAATGATCAAAAGCATACATCGCTATGCCATTGAAAAGGTGAGCAACATATGCGATAGAGTGGTATACACCACAACCCCACAGCAAGAAGCCTTGAGCAAGGCGGTAGTGCGGTAAACAACAAAAGGGAAGGGAAAAACACTGCCATACCGGCATATCGAAGAAACAACAGGCATTTTAATTAAAGGTCTCTTCGACAGTTATGAAATGATGATTAGTCCGATTGATGTGACTAACAAAAATATCAATGAGACTACCGCTATTAATGAAGAACTTGATCATAAAGGTGGCGCAATGAAGTGTCCTAAAATTTGATAAATACGGCCTCAAAGAATTTGAAATCACTATGAATTGTAATTGAAGGATTTGGAGAACCAAGTTGGATGGTGATAGGCAGCTGGAAATTTGTAGTATTTATCCAAGTAAGTGGTCTAGACTCAGCTCAAAGTATTTTCTCAGTAAGTAGATGAAATCATTACATGAGTAGGGTTGAGATGGAAAAAACCCCTAGCAAATAGAAAGCAAAAAGATAGAAAATTGAAGCCAGGAAATTGAATCAAGACTTAATCGATCAATGTCTTGCGTCTGGGCCAAAATCTAGAAGAATAGCACAGCTTAACCCATCGTGTGTGACATTAGAAGATAAACAGAAAAATCTGGGAGATGTATGGACTCTGTGTAGGGGTTACGACCTCTTTATTTATCATTATAGGAAGAAATTTCAGCATAGCCCAATGTCAAACCCGTGGAATTTGAATTTGGGTAAACTTGTAGTACCCAACATCTTTGTGAGTGTAGATTTAATCAAGGTGTTGGCAAAGAATTACAATCTCAAGATGAGAGAAATTTATTTGCCTGATGGGTCATAGTTCATGGTCATAAAGCCAAATTATATTTCCATGATTTTTCAGCTAGACACTTCCCTGAAAAAAAAATTATGAATCAGAGACTTGTTGGAGGAATACCGTACCATGGACACAAGTTACAAGAGGTGGAAATTGCCTCTACATAGGGTTAAAGGTGTGAATAACCAAACTATGAGGTTCTCTAGTGAAGATAAGCCCCCATTCTCTGTGGCTTTGTTTGAAGAATACTTTCAATACAATTATTACTCAGCTGGTCAAGTACTGGGAATTGATGTTCCTAAGAACATGAAAATTGCTCCCATGGTTTTAGCCATAGACATCCAGAGCCATAATGCTCGACCCTATGATTATGCAGAGTATTTATCAGAGGCCATCAATAATGCCCTCGATATCATCAAGAATGTCAGTAAAGCCATTAATTTCAAGCACTATTCTATTTTCATGCACATGATATTATATGAAGGGTAGGTGATAGGGATATGGGGTGAGGAATTAAGAATAAAAGACTTAGATAATGATGGAAATTCAAGGCCTGTATAAACGTGGACATCTGTGTGGGATAGCAGGTGTGGGAGGTCCCACTACTTATATTTTGAGGAATATTTTTTCAAACCACTAAACAAGATGTTAGGCCACAAATGTGACTGCAACCTCTCCCCAGAGATCTTAAGATTTCTCCAACAAAAAGATATGGGTCATGAAGCAAGGATAAATCAAAATTGGGGGGACTGGTACATTTTTTGGGATTGTACTGTTATCAGGGTTTATGGATTTGAAGTTGCACCTTATTTGTTGCCTAAGACTATGCCAGACATAGTTTCTTATTTAGAGATCATAAGGCAATTGTCATTTTCAGCTTTCATGCATTTAAAGAGCTATGGGAGGCATACTTTCATGCCTTCCACTTTATGCTTTGGTGATTTCACTATTATCTCTGATTTAGGCTATGACTTGGTTAGTGGTAAATTGGATTATTATGGCTTGTCGGTTGGAAACAAAATGGAAAATTTTGATCCTGAACACTTCATTTGTGATGCCAAAAAAATTCAGAAATTGAAAGGGTATGAGCATAGTTTCCTTTTAGAAGATGTCATCAAAAATTGTGAAGAAAAATAAAACATGATGAGAATGAATTCCTATAGTAGGGTTCTGATGGCTGAGGTTTGGAAGGTGAATAATAACCCAAGCTACGTAGGGGATTTTCCTGAGGTGCAGGATCCCACATAAAGAATTGAATAGTTAATCCTCCATGAAGAATAACTGATAAGAGATGCACCACTTGTGGCATTTGAAAGAGGAAGGGGCATCGGTCCTAGGAGAAAAGTAGAAAATATCACACCACTGGATCACTTATCACCTCAGCCTACTCCTGAAGTAATATTTTCAGTTGGTTCCCCATCCATGGAAGAAGATAACACTGAGGAGGAAGAAGAAGTCTCATAGTTTAATACTCTTGTTATACCCCAATATGAGATTCCATTGGAAAGAAGTGTGATCATATTTGAAGCCTTTGATGAGCTACCAGATGATGTGAGGCATCGTGCAAGTCAGGAATTTGTTGCAGATGATACTTTTGTGCAGACCCCTGAATTTAAGTCCTTTATATATGAGTATAAAGGAAGACTAATAAGAGAAAGGTTAAAGGACATTGACCCTGAGAAAGAGGATTATGCCTTGAAAGAGTTGCAACATGAAGTTGATAGGGAAATTAGAAACATGACTACTGAGAGAGGAAGATAATTATTGCAAGAAGCTGGAGTTATGCTCCTTGCTGGGTGGGATATTAGTTCGACCATTGTGTTTGACAGATTTTTGAAGAGAAATAATAAAACTTTGCAAATAACGGATGAAGTAGGTGACGAGGTCTATACAGGGCCAGGGTACAATCCTGATAATACCACTTTGCAAATTTGGGCTCCTTACCCCCTAGGTAAGAAGCCTTCTCTCATTGACCATGATCAAATTTTTGGACATCTCCTGGTGCAAATAGTAGGGGAGACAGATCCCTTGGAGACTGCTGCCTTGAATGTGAATGTAGCCAAATTCACCAAAGCCCGGATCCAAAAGCTAGTAAGAGATAACCAGTGGCTGATAGAGGAAAATGACAAGTTGAAACAAGAATTAACCAACTACAAAGATAGGTTGCATGCTTCTCCAAGGCTTTACTCTCCTTTAATTGAACATGAAAGAAAAGTGTTAGAGGCCATGTTTGAGACTACTTAATGGAAGCATAAATTTGAAAAGGCTCAAAAGGAACAGGAAGAACTAAAAATAAAATTGAAGGCTACTACTTTTGAAGTAGCATCAGGGATAATTTGTATGAGGTTCAAAGATATGTGCCAACATGCAGATGGTGTCTGACATGCTCACAGTGGAACATACAAGGCCCTCGTGGAGCATGGAAGACTTCTTGATAGGATGAAGGAAATGGAATCCCATATCAAGGCAAAATATGGAGATAATAATGCTTTGCTCCAAGAATGTCAAAGCCTCATGAATACACATGAAGACTTCTAGAATATATTGACACAGGAATTGAGTGACTTCAGCCAGCCACTATGTATGGCCATGCCATATTTTTTGAAGAAACAGATTTGAAGGATCGGGAAACTTGGAAAAATGAGATATCAAAATATTTGTCAGGCATCCTTGATGAAATCAATGATGAGGATGAGGTACTCAGGAAAATGCATAAGAAGCTCAAGAGGATTGTTGGATTGGAGAATGTAATGATAGACACTCTACATAATGCAAACACTTATGCCTAGGAGAAATACATTGATCACATGTCAAAGGTTAAATTGTTCCTTACACGAGTTGTATGAGCAGGTAGTCAAAGTTTGGTTGTTGTGGATGCATTAACATGGCATTTGAGCCTTGAATAGATCTTAGAAGGTCACGGGTGTTTGTTGATGATTAACGAACTGTGGTGCATCCAACAATAAACTCTTTTTAAGTTTCTATGTTATGTTAATTATGCTTTAGTTAAGAAACAATTTAACTTTTGTGAACAGACCTGAAGCTTGTTGCTTCTCATATAAATAGGAAAACCAAGGTCCGATTTTGATCATCATATCATCATCATTTCAATCCATTAGAATAGATACTAGACCATCTCATCCACTTATTCATATCAGAAGAACTCATGTTATGTATGTTTATATTTTGAGCAATATAATGGAGCAGATACATTATAACTCATAATCCATTTTCAATTTTCAATTGTTGTGTCAAATTTAATTCTTATTTATTGCTTTGTTGTCTCCAAAGTGGTCTTTTCAAGTTGTTTAAATCTGCAAGATTTATCAGGGCACATTTGTTGTTATTGTGTGGATGCTTTGATTGGTTTTCGGTTAGGTGTGAATTAAAGTCCTTTCAAATAATTTACTTTAATTGGTTCATATTAAGGATTAAAGTCCTCTTAGAGATTGGCACCCTCTTATGGTCTAAAAAACTATGTTTTTGAGACCCAACAGATTGCAAATAGCTCTGAAAATTTACAAGTCTATGAAATAGTGTATATATTCTATGAAACAATGTTTATATTCTTGTACTTGTAAATATTCTTGTATATATTCTTGTACTTGTATATTCTATGAAACATTCCTTATTTTCTATGAAACAATGTATATATTCTTGTACTTGTAAATATTCTTTTACTGTTATGTCTATTCAAGAAAACAGAGTTTGAATAAAAAATGTTTCACCCTTTTTTGTAAGTGAGTATGTGAATTATTTTTTTAAGGAAAACTCTTACAGTGTTTACATTTTCAATTTACTAGTTTCAAATCTTCATTTGATATGTATATAAAATTGTATGTGCTCTTTATCTCTAATGACATAAAATAGTAATGTCATCAGAATCAGGGTTTTCAATTTCAGCACCATCATTGTCCACACTTTTCATATCTTGTTCACTTTAAAATGCAATCATCAAAATTTTATTTTTATTTCTTGTCTGAGTTAATCTTGATTCCTTTCAGGACCAACACAGTAGGTTGCATGTTAAATTTCAAACATTTTCTTTGTATTTTTTTGTATTATTTTCTCAGTGCATCATTATGTAACAACAATTTCACTTCTGAGATATACAGTAAAAATAAATGAAAGCACATGTTTTCTTTGTCAAGGGAAATGTATGGTGAATATCTTATGTCTTTCAAATAAGTGTGCAAGTGAAATAAGACATAATTGATTGAATCTTATTTTCTACTGTACAATTGTTTTTTTATGTGCTTTTTACTTTTTGCATGTCGATTACCCTTAGAAAGAGACTACTTATCTTTTCTTAAAATGAATCCTTTACATTTCTTGTCTACAAAAGGAATTTATTGCTTGACAACAAGTTCGTGAGCTTCATGCAAATTAAGATTGGTGAAAAGGGCCATCCCTACAAATGTTGTTTGGTC
The DNA here is from genome assembly GCA_007115665.2 of Sequoiadendron giganteum. NCBI lineage: Eukaryota > Viridiplantae > Streptophyta > Pinopsida > Cupressales > Cupressaceae > Sequoiadendron > Sequoiadendron giganteum. The sequence goes on along the minus strand of CM021100.1, from coordinate 609,995,649 downwards.
TAGAATTATAATGGAAAATAAAAAAACTTGCTAGGAGAATAAAATAGGTTTTCAATTGTCCAAGTACAACATAATATTACTGAAGCATTTCAAATTTTAGGCCATAAGAATCATCCTTTTTTAAAACATGGATTGCAAATAATTCTAAAAATTTAGAATTCTTGGTCATTAACATTATTGTCTGCTACAATGTCATCCAGTGTATCATTGTCAATGTTCATATATTCTTTCAAGTATTTAATATTATCATCATCCTCATCTTGACCTACATCATCTTCATCATCATTGAAATTTGACTGTAGACCATCTATATTGTTACCGGATGTATTTGGATCATCAATTTCTATACCATCCATATTGTTGTCTTCCATAACATCATCTAACTCTAGATTTTTGTCTTCTTGTACCTGAACATAACCATCTTCAACATCATCATGGATGTCAATTTCTTTAATGTTCTCTAATCCCTCTCTCTCATTTTGGTGGCCATCATTGTTTTGCTTAGTATCCACTAATGCATCATCAAATACATGCCTTAATCTTGGATCATAATGTATGACAAATATCCATTTCGGGTCCAAAATATCTTCATAGAAAAATACCTGCACATGAACAACATACATATATTAGACGTATGTTATAACAATTTTATTGATTAATAAACATGTATGTATATATTCGCAATAAGCTATGAATTAATAGATTAATGATCACTACCACTTCTTGTTTGAGTTAAAGAAATACCTGCTCACAATGAATTGATAGAACATAAGGCTCCTTATCCTCCGGTAGGTACGATGAGGAACCTATAGAAAACAATCCACTGTGGGTATCATGTCTTTGTGTCCTCTCAAATGCTTCATACCATCTACACTTAAAAATACAATATTTAAAAGATCGATAATCAAACTCAATAATTTATTGTATTTTCCCAACATATTGTAGATTCCCTTCAATTATATTCTTATCTTTTGAGCTTGATCGACTGGATTTCTTGAAGTCAACCATGATGCCACAATCGAAGGATCATCTATTTATGTCTACACTTTCTACACAATAATGTCGACCATATGCCCACATTGTTGGATATTTCCTCGCTTGTGACAGACCATTTATTTCAGTGAAAACAAATATAATGACGAATATTAAAATAGTTAATAATGTCAAAACTGTAAGGAAACAACATTTTGTAAACTTCTAAATGTACCTTTCTTTCACATCCTCTAGACATGTTGATTTCATCTTCTGTTATGTTTGAATTTGTACCTGCATCTTCTATTTGATTTTGAATTTGTTTAGTAACCCATTCTAGTGTGCAATATTTGCCCCATTCCCCAAGTAGATGAGTGGGAAGTGGAGTATTCCTTGGGTTCAATCTCTTAAACTGTCTCCTTGCTTCTAACACTTCTTCTCTCTTTTTATCAGACAGATCAATCTATTTGTTCATAAAGTCCATGTGGTACATAATGAACTTGTCAAGTATAGAACTTCCGTTTACACCTATTACATGTCAACATGTTTATTTCAAACTCCAAATGTCATGTTGTTAATTTGACACATAAATTACAGAGTAAATTAATGATTGCAAGAAAAATAACCGCATTGATCATGAATTTGCTTACTAATTTCTACTTCAACACCATTAGATTGTAGTTTTTCTCCATCAATAATATCTGATGCTCGTTCTTCATCCCAGACGCATGGCCCATCTTCAAAATCCTTACCAAGGAATTCACATAGGAAGAAAAATTCTTCATTCAATACATACCCTTCAACCATGCAACCCTCTGGATGGCCTTTTTTTAGACATATCTTTTAAGAGTTTTCACATACCTCTCAAAGAAAAAAATCCACCTCATTGATACGACACCCGCCAATTCAATTTCATAGACTAGGTGTATAAGTAAATGGACTTGTAGGTCCATGAAACTTGTAGGGAGCTCCTTCTCAAATACACATACAATTTCTACAATTTCCTTCTTCCACTTTGGCACTTCAAATTCATGGATCTCCTTGGAGGTTACCCACCTAATATAAGAATATTAAATTAGGGTGGGTGCATGGAGATGGGTAGCCAATTTTTGGCCACTTTCAAAAAAAAGTTTTGAAAATTCATAACCAAGCGCGTTATGACATGCTAAAAGCAAAAAAAAAGTGAAACTCATTCATTCTTCATTTCGATTGTGTTTTTTGTTGTGCCTGCGGCCAAAACCCCCATTTTTTGCACTCGCATTCTAGAAGGAGGCATTGTGTAAAAATATTCACCAACGGTTGCTATTTCTTCACAACGATGGCACCATGATGATGAGGAGGTGTGAGAGGTAAGGATTGTTTGCTTTTTGTTTTGAATTTGTTAGTTTTACGTTGAATTTGTTAGCTTTAGGTTGTATTTGATATTTTTTTTTTTGAATTTTTAGGAGATGCAAATCAACCTGCAAACCCTCAAAATCCTCAACAAGAAGAGCAACCAAATCCTCAAGAACAAAATCAACCACAACAACAACCTCCTCCACCAATCACTCAACCCCCTCCTAGCACTCAACAAAATTTAATGAGTGAAATTGAGAACGACAAAAAGAAAATCGAGGATTTAATCAGTAGGTTGAGTGATCCAAATGGTTCAACTATAGAAAGAATGACCCTAGCAAGTTCATTGAAAGATATGTTAAAAAATGTAGATTCAATTAGCAAACAAATAATTGGATGGCAAGATAGGAGGCAAGTGGCTAGGGCTTATTATGTGAATAAACTATCATATAAAGATGTAAAGGATTTCAAAATTAAAAAAGGTGATTTGTGCTCATTATTCACTGACCCACACACAAATCAAAATCTTACCCTCAATGTGTAGAGGTTTTCTATTCATTGGTGCCACCACCAACATATTAGGAACCATTTTTATGATAGGTGGTACATGGTCTTTGATTACCCACCGTGCAACAATTGTGAAGTCCTACAATATTTCCTTAGGAAACTATACAGTGAGTTCATATTGAACAAAATCCCAAATAATTTTGATATGAGGGACTTCTAGGGGAGAGGTGGGGGGTCGGCTCAGGATAGACCCAATGCATAGCCATATCCTACGCGGCAAGGGAGATGAGCTCTCGCTAGGCTGCCTCATGAGCACATTGTTATGCCTTCCGTCATGAAGGAGAGTGCCAACATAGAGACATTGCAAGTGATCAACACTTTGAACCAGAGTGTCATCCATCATACTAGCCCTATTCTATGCCATTTAGGGGAGTCTTTGAGTGGTGGCCTTCAAACCCATGTGTGTCAATCTTGTTAGGCGACTTGTTCATATGACCCCACCAACACTCATGAGGCTACTACGCAGGATCCGTCTGTAGCTATGGAGATGGAGAGGGAAGTTGACATTTTGTATGAGGCGTATGGCATTGATAGTCAGGTAAAAGTTAGCATGTTCATTGAATTTATTTTATTAAATTTCGATTTTAAAATGCAAGATTAACTAATTTAGTTTTATGATTTTAATAAAATTGTAGGGTCATAGTGTTGAGACTGGATACACAGGCCCTCCACCTACTTATTTCTGTAGTACACCTATCAGTGGGGTATGTAACTAGTAAACAATTATAAATTTATTACATGTTAATAGCATTGTTTTAGGAATGGTATTTTAATATGTGATTTTGGATGTTGAACAAGCTAATATTGGAGGTTTTGAGGGAACACCTCCCAATGCCAATCGATTTACTCAAACCTACATGGAGGTAATATAATAAAGATTTTAACTCATGAATTGTACTTAATAGATTTGTGTAGTTTATATGCACATCGTTGATTACGTTGAATAATTTGTTGTTTTATTTTTAGATGTTGCAAGCCGAAACACCTCTGAATGTGACGATGGACATGGAGATCGATGTTTCATCTGCTATACAATCCTCGATGGCTCTAACAGGGGAGGTATGAGGAAAATTAGTAAATTTACATTTACATTCGTTGTTATAGATGTTAGTTAGTGAAAAATCAAACCATTATTGATTCGTAGTTTAATTTCTATTTGGATGGTTTATATAGGGCTTGAGCATGCCTGAGCATGAGCGTGTGAATATTTCCCTCATGGAGAGAGATCATGAGATGGTGGTAAGTGATTATTTTGTCAATGATATCATTATTTATAATGTAATTTCTATATATTCATGTCTTTACTTCTTATTTACATAATTTGTATTGGAAATATTTGACATTGTATGCCTATATGGCATTCTCATAAGCCTATATGGCTATTTTGTACATATATTTCATACTTATATCAACATATATTGATGTATGCCTACATGGCTATTTGGTTAATATAAATATTTTTCATCGATGGTGTCCATATTTGCATTCTAAATTGATGGTTCAATAGATATGAGTTACGTGTATTCAAGTGTATACTTTACAACTTACGTGTGTTCTAATGTATACTTTGTGACTTACGTGTTTTCATGTGTATACCTTGTATTTGTGCATATACTTTGTATTAATTTGTGTATACTATGTATCCGTGTGTATACTTCAAGGCTTATGTGTTTTTGAGTACTTGTGCTTCCCTTATTCACATGTACATGCTTGACTTATTCACGTGTATACTTATTAATTGGTTGGCCCTAGCATTGATCATTGTTGTCCTTCATGGTTTGTCTTGAGTATTAATTGATTAATGCTAAACAACTTTATCTAAAAGCAAAAAACATGTTTTCAATTGGTATTCCATGAAATGATTCATAAAAAGATTCCAATATGTTCTTGATGCGTCACCATATAAACACTTTGAAAGATTTATATGTCAACTTTTTGCAATATTATTTCTTGTATACGAATTGGACTCGGGAGAAAGAAAGTTATAATTTATAATACAAATAAGAAATGGACTCAATGTTGTCATAGACCCCCGATTAGGTCTATTTAACAAAGAAACACACTCTCAATCACTCTTCCAATTGCAAAACACCATTTGGCAGAATTTACCAGTCTGCAAATCCACAAAATCCACAATTTTTAGGGTGTGATTGGCCCTCTAACCCGACTATCCTCTAAACCCTCACTTTTCTCAAATTTCACTAGGGTTTACTCAGAACCCCATATCTAGACATCATACAACCTCAAAAACTCTTCCAAAACTCTTCATTCTACCTGCACAAACTTAATTGACCACCAAATTATGTTGCCCCTTGACTTTACCCACTTTTACTCCCTCAAACCTCTCTTTTTAATTCAAAACCCCTCTATTCCCAATTAGGGCATCATGCCATAACATAATTTTGACCTCCCTTGTCCTTGTAGACTATTTGAACACATCAAACTCCACAACCTCACCCTATTTCCAACCTATTCTAACTTATTCTCAAGGAATTTCTTCTTTTCACCTCGTCTAGCCTTGTTTTTAAGGCCTAAATTTTGAATTTTGAATAGGGGCAGCACTAGTAATCTCTTCCAATGCCTTTACCAATGCTATTTACTTATTTGTACTTACATAATTGACCTAAATGACCCCACACTAACTCAAAACTAAAAGCAAGATTACAGAATGGGCTATCATGGCCTTATTTGACATTATAATGACTAAAACCACTGAACTAAACCTTCTTCATCAAATGGAGGAACAAGGTTCTTTGCACTAATGATCATACACGTTTTGTGTGGAATACTCGGACTTCTCAACTATCATGTGTATATTTCTCTTTTCCATTATTTTGCATGTCATCATAAGGGATCAAGTCGGTTGAACGCAGCTCAGATCAATTCTGCGTGTTTGGGTGCAAAAGACGACCATGTCTAGCATAAAACTACCTATTGGGACACGTTGGAGCAATTAGTTTGGTCACACGAATTGCAAAATGAAATTTGTACCACTTTGCAACTTTACACTGCTTCCATTTGACACTTTTTCCATCAAATGAAAATTGAACACCACAAGAAAATGACTCTGAGATAACAAAACCTGAGAGAGGTTATTATAGAGGGGCCCAACGCAATCCCTTAGGCTCAAACAAATATTTTTTAAGCATCACGGTTTCTGAGTAATATCCCATCAAATTTTGCTTCCCTTTTGCACTTTGGACCCTTAAGGGATCGATCTGATTGAACGTAGCTCAAAGCGATTTTGCGTGTTTGGGTGCAAAAGAGGACCATGCCTAGCGTAAATATACCTATTCGGATGTGTTGGAACAGTCTGTTTGGTCACACAAATTGTAGAACAAAATTTTCACCACTTTGCAACATTGCACTGCTTGCATTTGACACTTTTTCCATCAAGTGAAAATTCGACGCCACGGGAAAACCACTCCGAGATAGCCAAAACCAAGAGAGGTTTTTGTAGAGGGGCCCAAAGCAATCATGTAGGATTAGATGAGAAGTTTCTAAGCATCACAGTATCTGAGTAACAAAATGTTGAAGTTTGCAACCATTTTGCACTTTGGACCCTCAAGGGATCGATCTGGTGGAACGTAGCTCGGAGCAATTCTGCATGTTTGAATGCAAAAGAGGACCATGCCTAGCATAATAATACCTATTTGAACACGTTGGAATAGTCTTCTTGGTCACACGAGTTGCAAAACGAAAGTTGCACCACTTTGCAACTTTGCACTACTTGCATTGGACACTTTTTCCATCAAGTGAAAATCTGCCGCCACGGGAAAACCACTCTGAGATAGCTAAAACAGAGAGAGGTTTTTGTAGAGGGGCCCAACGCAATCCTGTAGGATTTGATGAGAAGTTTCTAAGTATCACGTTATCCGAGTAACATGTTGAAGTTTGTAGCCATTTAACACTTTGGACTCTTAAGGGATCGATCTAGTTGAACGTACCTCAGAGCGATTCTGCATGTTTGGGTGCAAAAGAGGACCATTCCTAGTGTAAAAAAACCTATTCATACAATTTTTAATAGTACGCTTGGTCACACGAGTTGCAAAACGAAAGTTGCACCACTTTGCAACTTTGCACTGCTTGCATTTGACTCTTTTTCCATCAAGTGAAAATCCACCGTCACGGGAAAACCACTCTGAGATAGCCAAAACTGAGAGAGGTTTTTTTAGAGGGGCCCAACATGATCCTATATGATCAGATGAGAAGTTTCTAAGCATCATGGTATTTGAGTAACAACATGCTGAAGTTTGCAGCCATTTTGCACTTTGGACCCTTAAGGGATTGATCCAGTTGAATGTACCTCAGAGCGATTCTGCATGTTTGGGTACAAAAGAGGACCATGCCTAGCGTAAAAATACCTATTCAAATGCATTGGAATAGTTCGATTGGTCACATGAGTTTCAGAACTAAAGTTGCACCACTTTGCACTACTTGCATTGGACACTTTTTCCATCAAGTGAAAATTTGTCGCCACGGGAAAATCACTCCCTAATAGCCAAAACCGAGAGAGGTTTTTGTAGAGGGGCCCAATGCAATCCTGTAGGATTAGACAAGAAGTTTATAAGCATCACAATATCTGAGTAACAACATGCTAAAGTTTGCAGCCATTTAGCAATTTGGACTCTTAAGGGATCGATCTGGTTGAACGTACCTCAGAGTGATTCCGCATGTTTGGGTGTGAAAAAGGAACATGCCTAGCATAAACGTACCTATTTGGATGTGTTGGAATGGTCCGCTTGGTCACACGAGTTGCAGAATGAAAGTTGCATCATTTTGCATTGCTTGCATTTGACACTTTTTCCATCAAGTGAAAATCTGCCACCACAGGAAAACCACTCTGAGATAGCCAAAACCAAGAGAGGTTTTGTAGATGGGCCCAAAGCAATCCTATAGGATCAGATGAGAAGTTTCTAAGCATCACAGTATCCGAGTAATAACATGCTGAAGTTTGCAGTCATTTAGCACTTTGGACTCTTAAGGGATTGATCTGGTTGATCGTACCTCAGAGCAATTCCACGTGTTTGGGTGCAAAAGAGGACCATGCCTAGCATAAATGTACCATGAATAGCATAAATTTAGCATGTACTTAGAATAAGATCAATAAAATTCATTGTTTCATTTCATTTTTCTATATTTTTACTAGAAATTTGATGTTTCCTTGAATTGTACGGTTTCGTACAAGGTGATTGTGTTCTCTTTTTCAATCTATTTGTGTTTCCACAGACCCAATACATATTTAGAAACCCATTTTGATGTTAGGGAACTTATTTGGTGAAAGGTAATAAGTTTTATGAGGTTTGTGTTGCTGCCCCTGTAGATTTTGATGGAAAAGGGCATGAAAAATGAGGTTTCACCCTAGGGTTTGATAAAATATTGAATATAGAGGTTGGGTGATTGTCTTTTGAGTTTGTGCAGGTGATTTTAAGAAGGTCTGAGGTGGTGGCATTTTCTGGTAAGGTGTGGAACCATTCCTTTCAATAAACCCTCCTCATACTAGCATAAAATAAGGGTTTTGTAGTTTGGCATGGTGGATTGAGTTTCTCCAAAGACAAATTGCAGATCTGAGGGTTTGGATACATGAGAATTTCTTCCCCAACAAGTTCAAGGGGTTGTTGAATGTTTAAAGGTATGTTCCTTTGTAAATTAGGCCTAGTTCGCCTAATGAGGACAACGAAGAAGATCATTTTTGATGCACATGTTCCAAGACAGTCACTATTTATTTTGAAGTATGTATTGTAAATCAATAATAGCTATCTAGATCAGTCATTTTTTTGTGAATTCATTTGAGAAATTTTCCTCAAAACACCACTTGGAGCCACACTTTTCACTTGGAAATTCATCATAAAACCTTGTAGCAGCAACTCCGCCTTTGTTTCTTGAATTCCCCTGCACAAATAAACACACACACACCTAAAACATCCTAAGACTAACTTACTCCACTGATCTAAACTATCAAATTCGGTGGAGTAGTCATTATTGGTTATCTAGACTCTCAAAACCACAATCTTGAGGGTTTACAGACCGAGTTGAGAAAAATCAGTTCAAACTAATGATAAACTCAATGGATACCCTCCTAAATAGATTCAAATGAAATCTACTTCACTATTCTACCTTAAACAACAGGATTCAAGGCCTTAAACTATTGTATAGGCTGTACAAGTTAATGAACAATTGGAAAAACTCGTAAAATCACTAAAATAGGGACTTTATTGATTGTGAATCTTCAAGAATACAAAAGATCTTTTTTTTTCTCGACCTTACATGCTTGATATCACTTCTCTAATATCCTAATGACCTCTTTGAGACTTTGAATACATTACATATGACCTTTTTCACATTGTTTACATTTCAAAATTCAAATTTTGCAAATTTGCCTATGGAAGGCATTTAGAGAACAATGTGCTACTGCACCAAACATGAACTCCAAAATTATAGTATTTGAGTAAATCTCATTATAAGTAAATCTCATTACAATGCCTTAGGTACTTCATTCTCATAGATCTTTTACAATGTCACTCATACATTTGAGATTCTCTTTAAATGTCTACATCATAGGTGCTCATTATGTGTAAAGAGCGAAAGTCTTTAATTCCAAACAATGACAAATCCTTAAATAAATTCATTTATATTCCAAAGGAAGTCGAAACTCCATTCATTCCAATTCATAAAATCCAAAATATTCCAAATATCGACTTTAAAGTCTACAACAAGATTCATAATACATCCAATTACAATCATAAACACGTGTCATCTTTCACGACATTTATAATACAAAACATTGTAAAAGAAATTTACAATTCAAGACTTAGGAATTTTGTAGCCTTAAGTTCGACAATAATCGTACAATAATGAAATACAATAGATATATGAAGATATCTTCATTTGATCTTCAATCTAACTACTAATCTTCAAACATAAAGACGAGAACAAGGTTCAGGCACTTTTTCCGCCCAACCTCGAAGCTTACGCTTCCCCAGAATTCCTTAGTCATTCAAAGAATACCCGACCCTACACGAATCGCTTAGCAAAAATAAGTCGACAAGCAAGATGGAATCTGATGCATGCCTAGTATAACTAGTAAATCCACAAGCATTTTCATTTTTCTAATTCATTTAAGAAACAAGCAAGTTTGATACTAGGATATGGTAGAGAGTTATAAATATTTCATCTGTTTCGATGGTCCTTAAGTTACTTGGCCAAGTAAAATTTCATGCACAACAAATAATAGTAGTTTTGGAAAAGCAAAACTACACTCTCTAAAAACCCATATTCGGCACCCGTCCCGGAAGGTAACTTTCCAAACACATGTCATGCACATTCAATTATCAAGCATGCATGGTTCCATTCAAATAAATAAAGTATATTTCACAAACACATGAAATGCACTTTTATCTTTCAAGCAAACATGGTATTTAATGCAATAATCTCACAGATTTAAATCATAAATAACATTATGTTCATATTTAAAATAGAATAATAAAATAAAATAAAAGAAGGTGTATCTCAAGTATGTAATCTAAGTACATATTTAACAATAATAAATGAGCACACATTCTTTCGGTTCATTTTTTCATAAAATTCAACTACACTTTAATATAGTCCCCTTCTAATTCGTTTAATTTCAAGTAATTGTAATTTTAATTTTACTTTCTTTTTCTTTTCTATTTTTTAGATTTCCCTAAAATATTATCTTTTCAAAAACGTAAAAACCTCATCTTTTATTTCTGTTTCGAAGCAATTTAATATCATACCAAGATAATTATCATATTTCACTTAACTTTTCAAGCACATTTAAATAAACTGAATTATTTAATCTTATCCTTTTAAATTTTATTTAAAACAAAATCATTCAGCTATTTAATTCTGTAATAATTTCACTATCTTTTCTTGTCTTTTCTTTTTGTTTTGAAATTTTTATTCTCTGACAGTTTTGATTTTTTCGAAACTTCTCTAAATCTAGAACTTTATAATTTTTGTGTGAATCTTTAATAAATACTGAAATAAATCTTAATCATATTGTTTTTTGTTTGAATCTTTTAAATATACTAAAACAGAATTCTCTAACAAAGAAATCTACAGTCTCTTTATAGTTTTATGTTTCAAGATTGTTCTTTTATCTACATTAAAAATACAGTCTGGTGTTTAAACTTTCTTTCTAAATTTGATAAAACAACAATATGTTTTCAATAGAAAAATAGAAGAATAATAGAAATGAATTAAATTAGATATTAATATTGTGAATTTGGTAATAATGTTAATATTGAATCTACATGTAGCTGTGTATTTTCCTAAATCAGGAAATGAAATTTTGTTCTTCTATTCTCTCTATGATCTTCATTTTATGTTTGTGTTTGTATCTCCTATGTTCTTTCCTCTGCCTACGCACTTCACCTTTTCTTCACACTTGCAAAGTGGAGAGAGCAGACTTCTATTTCTGATAACTCTCCCTCCTCCTTCCTTTCTTCCTCCTCTGTATTTTCTCCTCCTTACTTCCCTGCCTCTCTCCTACTTCCCTATGTGCATCACCTTCTCTTCCTTCATGTGCACCTCCCTCTTCCTTCCTCCTACTGGCTGCACCTCTCTTCCTTCTCTCCCTGCTCACCGCACCTCTCTTCTCTCTCTCCCTATGCACCTCTCTTCCCTCTCTCCCTATGCACCTTATCTTCCCTCTCTCCCTGTGCACCTCTCTTCCCTCTCTCCCTGCGCACCTTATCTTCCATGTCTCCCTGCGTACCTTATCTTCCCTGTTGGTTGCTCTCCTTCCAACTGCGCCCTTCCTCCTCTTCCTCACATTCCCTGTGGTTGTGTCTTGTCCTCTCTTTACCTCTTCTCCTGTGCACTCATATGTGTATGGGAGATAAGAAGCCTCTAAATAAATAAAACAAAATCATCCTTCTCTCTTGGCCGCACGTGGGAAATGAGCAGAGTCTCCATAAAATATAAAATACAGCTCTCCTTTTATGCCTAGATCTCCCTATCTCCTCAAAAATGGATTTTCTCCTCTCATTTCATGCAAAATGGTGAAGATTTCCAAAAAGTTCAATCCACATAATCAACTTGATCTCCCGAAAAATAGCCATAACTCCAAGTTTTTATCTTTGATTGCATGCAAAATTTATTGAGGTGATTTTTTTCTAATTGCTTACTGTTGTTCTCTTTTCAATTCCATTTTTAAACGTATTGCATTTCTAATTTCATTAAATACTAAATTTAATAACTATTTCTTCAAACATATATTTCAATGTATGGATTTTCTTTAATATAAATATATATAATAACAAGATCAATATATATATATTTTCACCATTAAAATTTTATTCCAATAATTTAGAATAAAACGCATTATTATTTTCAACTAAAAATAACAGGTTTACATAAAGAAGTAATTCTTTGAATAAAAATCAATTTCCTCACAAAAATAATCAAATTGCCATTTAAAATCAAATATATTCATTTTCACATATATTTAAGCAATCGAAATAAACTTATTTTAAATTTCCAAATATAATCATCACGAAAACACATTAATAACTAAGTGGTGTGTGAGATTCCATCATCCTTATTAACGTTTAATGGCTAAAACGACTCTACCTGAACAATGTTCTCGCCTTCATTCTTGTTCACCCATTCCTGCGTTCACTTGCACTCAAATTTTCATCAGCAATGACAATCCCCGAATTTCATAATAATGAATTCAAATCATTTCATTTGCATTTATTTCAATTTCAATAATCATCAATTTCAATTTCAATCTCAATTTCAATTTATATAATCATCTAATATAAACATTGAAATTCTCATGGTTAATAATTGCAGTAAAATAATTGATAAAATCAGTGCGTGACATTATGAGGTTAACTTCAATTGAGTAACTTTAGATTCCCTCGCTAAGCTTCACATGCTCTTTTATAATGGCTTGAAATCAGAATTGATATTTTTCAAGATCATTAAAATAAGGATGTTGCATTGCTTTTTTGGCTGAGATTCTCTTTGATGGCTCATAAATCAGTATTTTTTGCAATGAGAGACCAATCAATTTTTAGAAGTTTACTTTCAAATACGCAAAGTAAAAGAGAAAAAGAAAGAGCATCCAAAATGGAAATGAAATGAAAATAGATGGAAGGCACTTATAGATAGGCATGCAGGTCTCACAACTTAGTCACTCCTGGTCATACATCTTCACTAGGAATTCCAACATACCTATTGCACACAACACCTCTCATGAATAGAGTAAGTTGAAATTTGAGATGCTCTTATAATGTCTACATCATAGCTTCTCATGATAAGGTTAACTTCAAATGATTAACTTGAAATTCCCTCACCAAGCTTTGCACACACTTTTGTAATGGCTTAAAATCATGATTGAGATTTGTCAAGATCATCAAAATAAGGATGTTGCATTGCTTTTCTGGCTGACATTCTCTTGGATGGCTCATAAATCTGCATTTTCTACAAGGGGATACCAATCAATTTCTAGTAGGTTACTTAAAAATAGGAAAAATTAAAAGAAGATGATAGCATTTCCATCAAAAAAATTAATGTGCATACAAGTATAAATTAATAAGAACTAATGTGCATACTTACAAATTAATCCAATGAACCATCTAGGTCTTCTCTATCTTTATTGTGTCAAGTATTGCTTCATGGTCAGACTCACAGACCTTCCACAAGACCTTGTTCAAAGGTCTACCCCTATATTTGGTCAAATGAACATTGTATGCCACAATAAGGTTCGAGTAATAAAGAATCTTACGATGCATGTCAAAGTCCTAAAACAACCAATGTTTAACACTCTTATGTGGGTACCTTCTAAGCCATGTTTCAGTAACAACAACCGAGCCTGTAGGGTATTCAATTTTTTCTCCATCTATAACTAGGGCCTCCAATTTCTTTTTGGACTCAACACAACGACACAAGTAATAATTTGTTTTCTCTTCATTTTCTTCATCTGCAATAACTGCATAAACTTTCCCTACATTGATATGTGCATCAAATCTCTTGAAATTAGTCAACATTACGAATACACTACAAAGTAATCTAACAATATGGAATTTCAAAATCTAAGCAAGCAGATATATTACCTAGTTGAACTAGATCTGATACGTGGTCAAAGTCGACAGATGATTCCATTTGTGTTAGTTCCAATATCGTCAAAGGGCAATACATATGAAGTGGGCTGAGATAACTTGTCAACCATTTGTCAACCCACTCCCCTGACTCATAATCATTCTAGGCTTGCATTGTACATGAAGAACAAAATCATGCCATCTTTCGTGTATCGATACTCCATGAACCTGCATTTGAGCTAAGGAAAGAGTGTAGCTCACTCGATCTTGTTAGTTTACAACAATCCTCATATGGTGCAATGTTAGTATCATCCATCAACCAAAAATACCTATGAACTGAAGATGTACCTTCATTACCTGGACCCATCGAAGCATTACACCACTCGACAATTGATCTTGCATCTGTCAACTTTGCACTGTCTTTATACTTTAACTCTTCTAATGCTAATGCTCTTTTCATGCATGCTCCTGCACCATCATGCTCCCCCTTTCCATGCCTGGCCTCACAAAAGTTCCACATATGATGTACACTTGTAATGACATGCATCCTTCTCAACTAGTAGAACATGTGTAAGTTCTTGAACTATGTTGCACAGTTATCCGACCATATTATATGTCGATCGTATGCTATGCCCCTCTGAACCAAATCATTATAGAACATCTGGAAGCAACTTTGCACGAACTGTAGAGAATGTGTGTGATCATCACTAATATAAAAGTGATACTCCCTCAATACCTTCCTTTGGTCCTTTGTACTATCAGCTGCATGAATGAATGTTATTTGCACAAATATCAAAACATGTGTGGACTTGTAATACCATGACTGCACCTCACATTGTGGTTGTAGAGTGTAGTTCTTCGCAAAGTCAACCACTGATACTATGTTGCCAATTGGAAAGGTGTCCTTGCATAGCTTGAATTGCATGTCCAACCATCAGGCTCTATGGGTATGTATTGCATACTCAGATAGTATATTGTCATGAAACATGGACATAAACTGATACACTGGAATCTTCTCAATAACCAAATCACACATTTTTGTTTGAGACCCATCTTTTGTAGCATATGTCACTTTTTTATACTTCCCAAACTCTACTAGTTTTTGTCCCACCTCATATGTGCTTTCCATATGTTGACATATTGACATACGTTGGAAGCCACCACAATGCTCACATGAACCATCCAAGCATGTTGTCCTATAGAATATCTGGCCATCCTCTATTTCACATAATTTTTTTGATAAGAACTCTCTTGAAGATTTTGGTGGGGCTTCTATGCCACAATCTTGCAAAACATCGTTAGTATACAAATCTAAACATATAGAATGATAAACACCATAATGGTTAGAGAATTCAATATGTATTATACAACAAGTAGTGCATGTGTGATTTATCTTGACATAAAAAGGTTTAAGCATTTCAAAAAATCTTGGACAAATACTAATTTGAGGATAATCATTTTGAAATTTATGAAAAAAATGGGTTTGAGTCATATCCAAAAAATGCTTTGGATGTGGCTCACAGTTCTGACTACCGATTCTCCTTCTTACCACATCCCTTTTTTTCAGAGATGGCCTTGTGTTATTCTTCCAATACTCTTCAATAAGTGTTCTCAATGCTTCAACAACTTTTTTATCTTTTTGTGGCAGTCTCCCTGAGAATGCCCATAATTCATTTGAATCGGTGCCCTCAATGCTTTGTCGCCTTTGAACGGATTTTGATAAAGTTTTTCTACTAATTCTCATTTGTTCACTCGTCTTTCTAATGAGCTGAGATCTCTTTGTCTGACTTCTTACCAAAGTCGATGTAATGAAACGTCGTGTGACATTACTATCCTTTGAGCGTGAGGTCTTACCCACACTCTCATATGCATCCATTAGATTCTTCACAATGTGTTTTCACTTGATGCATTCGATGTTCTCAACCCAAGAGTCTTCATGATGTCTCTATACTTTATACCCCACATCATTTCAACAAATAGTTGACATCTTGCAGTGTCATTTAGCCTTGGGTGATCCCACAATAGTGGTTTACAATTTTTGGCCAAACTAGACACTGCAATTATTATTTTTAACTAAATCTTCATATTCGGGCACCTACAGCGGCTAAACCATGAGGAATTTCGAGATGATGCAAACTAGAGTCTCATCACATTTTGTCTGTAGATTCTAAAAATATTTTTTTCAATTTTTTTGGAATCAGATTGCACTTTTTTTTCCATCTCCCATGAAAACTGGTTTTTTTAGAAAATAACATTTTTAAAAAGTGACGCTCACTGTATACAACATAACTTTTTATGTATGAATGATAAAATTATAATTTTTTCAAATTTAGATTTGTAACTACGATATCTAGCACTTTCATTTGGTCTCATAGTTTTTTATTGAATATTTTTTCCTTAATCAAGTTTCGAAGTCAAACCAATTGCAATTCAGACATAGGCGGACTGTATACAACATAACTTTTTCTGTATGTATCAAAATTCAATTTTATTTTTTTAATGGATCAAGGACATCAATACCCAGCCTCAACATATTTTAAAAAAATTTATTTTGATAATCTGCTATTTTTCCACATATGCAAAACAAAGAGCTTGACTTTCGGTGAAAAACCTATGTTTAATAAAACTAAAAAAACACATACATAATAAAACCAAAACATATTAAAATTATATTCATTGGATAGCTCGTTCTGAGGACTACCTTATTCTAGTTGGGTTTGTGAAGATTCCTCCATTTTCATCCTCAACCTGAGCTCCGAAGTGCCAATTTTTTTATTTTTTTGTGTCTGACATGGGGAATGAGGGATAAGGGGGTTCGTTCAAACCCATAGGGGTTCGAGCGAACCCCTTTTTGGTTCGGTCGAACCAATAGGTTCGTACAAACCCCTAAAATCACTTTTTTTTTCTTTGGGGTCGTTTTTTGTGAGTTTTCCTTCCTCACTTGAATTGTAAACCACTATTGTGGCTTCACCGCCTTTCAAAGTACAATTTCCGAATATTATCAACATATCTTCTACAAGTGCGTGCTAGAATCTTACCTTCCATGTGCTACAAAATATCCTCATCAATATTAATCAAATTATTTGGCTTTCTATGCAAAATTCTAGGTGGTGTTCTCCTAGGTACATACATCTCAACATTATGAATTTCATCAATATTTAATTAAGGTGGGCTAGATTGCATACCTTCGATCAATGGTGGAGTAGAAGGCATACCTTAAGGTTCTCGTGGGGATGATGGCATACCTTCTTCGTCAAATCCGAGTGATGATGTACTCCCAACTTGAGATGCGCTTGATGGTGTCCAACCATATTCACTTGTGATAGATGGTGTCCCTCCATATTCACTTGCGGTAGCTAGTGTCCCTCCATATTCGCTTGTGCTTAATGGTGTCCCTTCATATTCACTTTCTGTAGAAGGTGTGTCTCCAACTACAGTATCTGAATCTATCTTACCACAATGCTTTCGCATTTGTGCCCTTTGTGCTGCCAAATCTTGTTCTCTTTTTGATGGTTGAGGTTCCTCTTCAGTTGGCTTGTTTTCGTCAATAGTACCCAATTTATTATTTTCACAATATGCCCTCAACCGTTCTCTCTCCTTTGCTTTGAAGGTTTCATACTCTTCATTTGTTAGTTTATTCCTTCTTCATTTCTTTGGCATGGCAGATAATTTTACTTGTAGCATGGCAATGAGACAAATATTAGTTTCTAAAATATTTATCCATTCAAATAAATGAAATATATGTCATTCAAGGCTTCATAAAAAATACTTACAATCATCTTGTAGAAGACTATTTCTAGCATAAACAAAGGTGGTGCAGGGGCGTGCCATGATTACAAGATAGGCAGAATTACATTGTTTTCCTTGTGTAAATGGGGTGTTAAAGAAGGGTTTTGATGAAATGTTGAAGGAACCTTCCATGTAATGGTTGTTTGAGCTTGTGCAAGGAATTTTTGAAGTGTTGTTGGTATTGGTGAGGTCTGCTAAGCCCGGTTATCAAGACTTTCAATAAACCCTAGGTTATTTGCATGAAAGTTGAGGGTTTGGTTTTAAGGTTTGAAAGTCATTTAAAATGGTGTATTGACCCATTCCTCTCACTGTGGCCACTCTAACTCAAGGAATGGGTCTGCAGCATCACTTAAAAGGTGTGGGAATGTGGAGTGTGTATAGGGGAAATTTGGTGTTTTCCATGTGAATTTGAGAGGTTTTGACATGCTAAAGTGAGTATTGTGTTAGGGAAGCATTGTTTCTTGTTGAATTGAGTTTTTGCAATCCATTTTAGACCCGTTTGAGGTGGTGGCATGTTTTGATAAGGTTGGGAAGTGTGTTTTCCAATAAGCCCTAGGTTATGTGCCTTAAAAAGAGGGTTTTTGGTTTTGGCATCTTGGTGGATTAATTTCTGAGAAGTAATTGTGAATTCTTTGGTTTGAATACATATAAATTTCTACCCACATGTGTTTGGAGGTTTTGGTCAAGTTTCAAGATAAGTTTATTTCCTAAAGTGTCATAATTTGAGGCCTAGTTGGCATAGAAAGCTTGATTTGAGAAAGTTGTGTGTTGTTAGAATAAGTGGATTAATTAGGAAGTAAACTAACACCCCAATGAGACATTAGATTGAAAGAAACTAATTAAAAAGGTAAAACAAACTCTAAATAACAGTAGCTTCTTCAAATTCATCCCATTGTTCTTTATCTCCAAGAATTTGATTAAAGTTACTGGCTCTCAATTGTGTAAACATCAGCTTGTTGAAATGATAACTTGGGAGAACAAGATTGATTGAAAATGCATGTCAATTGCTAATGATTTAAGCTATGAAATTGAAGAACTAAAATGCTATGATATTGCTAAAATGTTCATGTGTTGATTCGAATGCAACTATAGTAACTACGCATGAAATCTACTTACGAAAAGGTTGTATTTATAGATTTTTGAAAGGCAAGAATCTAGTTGGCGGAGATCAACAGTTGAGTTTCAAACCTGTCAAGATGAACAGTGTGAGATTTTGGAAGTTGAGAGAAAGGTGGAAGGTTGAGAGAAAGATGGAGAATGTTTTCAACCCAGGAAGCTATCTTCATTCAAAAATGGAGATAAACATGGCATTTGTCTTTTCATTAATTGAAAAGTTAGTTGAAATTTGAGGATAAATGCCAATGAAATAAATAAATTTATTTAATTATATGTGACATGTGCAAATGGAAGCTTCCATAATTAAATAATTAATATTTAATTATGTGAGAGGTGAAAAAGATGAGTAATTAAATATTTACAATATTTAATTAAGTGAGGTGAAAAAGATATTAAATATAAAATATTTAATTTAAATGTGAAATGAAGGATGAATATTCTATTGTTTGAATTTAAATGTTCAAACTTAGAAATGATAATCAAATAATATTTAATTAAGTGAGGTGAAAAAGATATTAAATATAAAATATTTAATTTAAATGTGAAATGAAGGATGAATATTCTATTGTTTGAATTTAAATGTTCAAACTTAGAAATGATAATCAAATAAATAAATTATGAAATTTATTTAATTTAATTAAGAAGAATAATAACAATAATTAAATAAACTTATTTATTTAACCAAACTAGAAGATTTAGAAAAATGAACGATATAAATAATTAAATTTATTTATATGTAGATGACTTTAGAATATTAATTAAATAATTCATATTTAATTAATTAGCAGGTTTGATTTACCGTGACCATTTTTAGATGTTTACATTTTGCCCCTCTTTGAAGTGATGTGTTTTACGCGTTGCTTCAAAGAATTTTGCTCCTGAATTTGAAAAGTTGTCGATGCTATATACCCCCTCGAGAGATAAATTGCGTGATTTGAATGATGATGAGGATGATTTGAAAGAATTTAAATGATTTTTGGAGCAAAAATGGCGATTTAGCTCTTGAAATAGCACTTTACATAGTAAAAATTATAATAATTTCCCACTTTTACCCCCTTAAAAGGTGAAAAAGGTGAAAAGTCATTGTCATTTGAACAATAACCTTTGTTAATTTTCAGAGCTCTGAGATAAATTTTCGCAATGTTGATCCATTACGAGCGCCATAGATTTGAGCGAGCCTGTCGATATCAGAGACCAGCTACATATGGACCTCCAGTAAGATAATCTGATCTTTTGCCATGAATTTCAAATAATTTTTTTGAAGAAATTTTTGATTTTTAAAATTTTCAACGTGTTGTTTTAGCACATACAATCCATAGTATAGCACATAGGTTAGATACAATCGTGTATACAAAGTAACGCATAGATGTGAAACAGTAGCGCATAGATGTGAAACAATGGCGCATACAAAGTAGCACATAGATGTGAAACAATAGCGCATACAAAGTAGCGCATAGATGTGAAACAGTACCGCATAGATGTGTAGATTAGCGTATAGCGTAAAATAGCACATAGGATACCTCAAGTAGCGCATCCAAGAATTATGCCTGCGTAGGATGCTAGATTAGCACATAGGGTAGATTAGTGCATTGATGAGATAGTTTGGTGCATCCGTATGATAGAATAGTGCATAGGTTATTTAGTGCATAGAAGGTTTGTTTTAGCGCATAGACGGGATAAAATCACGCATTGATGAAGTTACGCATTGCAGCTCTGCTTTAGCACATCCATGGATTAAAGTTGTGCATACATGATTTAGCACATTGACTGATTGTTTTAGCGCATCCATGGGATCCTGCCAAATTTGAATTTTTGATTTGAAATCTATATGTGCTTGATGATTGTTGCTAGATTAGCCAATTGATTATATGTTGTTGAATAACATCAAGATAGATTAGCTTGATTTGATAAATTTGTCTTCGTGCTTGAAGAACAAATAGTTATAAGTCTGATAAATTTTCTTTCTAGATTGAAAGAAAAATAGTAGAAATGATAGATTTGATAGATTTGCTTTCACGATTGAAAGAAAAATAGTAGAAATGATAGATGTTGATTCAATTGACTATTAAATTTGTTTCCATGTGATATGAAAAACAAATAGTAGATAGAGATAAATTTTCCTTCTTGATTGAAGAACAAATAAGATTTTGAACTGATAGATGAATTTGCTTTTCTACGTGAAAATCAAATAGATTAGGATTTATTTGCCTTCCTGCTTGAAGAACAAATAAGATTTTGATATGATTGATTGATTGATGTATTTTCTTTCATGCCTGCTGAAAAGACAAATAGATTGATAATTTGTTGATTGATGTATGGATCTGGTTAAATATTCCATGATGATTGATTTGCATGATTTCTTTTGATGTTATAAAGGAGGAATTTAACCTCCTCCAGATCAGAGAGAGATTTCCTCGCACGTGGGATATGATTCCTCAATCGTCCCAGGTTGATCTAGAGGTGATATACCAGTGTGAGTTGAGTCCACTATTGAGGATCCTACAGTATAGGATCAACATAGCGTTGTTGATGACACTAGCTGAGAGGTGGCATATTGAGCATAACACCTTTCATCTGCCTACAGGAGAGATCACTGTGACACCCGAGGATGTATATAGGATTCTAGGCATCCCTATAGTTTGTGAGCTTGTGATCTATGATCACAAGGAGATTGGAGGGACTGATGCACCGAGACGAGTCTTTCAGGATCCTCATGTCGGTAGGTATGATATTTCCTGGAAGAATATGGTAGAGAGTTATGCCCCACTGCCTTCGGTGTTAGCAGGGTTCATCGATGGTTTCCTTTGTCCTGATCGCATGTCAAAGGGACTATCAGTTGGGTGGGGTAGGATCTTGGAGGATATGCTTCTCCATGGGACTAGATATACATGGGATCATGCATGCTTTCCCATCTATACCACGATCTTCATCAGGTCGTGTACACAGATGGGAAGAGTCTCTCAGCAGGAGTGACTCTTTTATAAATATGGGCATGGGAGCACTTTGCTATTACTCGCCCCATTGTTCAGAGAGATCGCCCACTTGGCTATCCATACATATATGCCTACACATGCCCCCTTGTCGAACCGATGTTGGGAAAGTTAGAGTACTGGCAACGAGTGCTAGATGACTTGGATATAGTTATCTAGAGACCGTATCTAGATTGTGATCCCTAGGAGGCTGATGATATAGAGTTTCCCTACTACACGAGATCGAGATACCTGATTGGGCACACCCCATTTATTATTGAGAGGTTCTTAGTTATGAGGGTCCTGAGGCAGTACGGGTTAGTACAGATGATGCCACAGGGTGTGGCACACTATGCCAGGCACCAAGAGGATGTACTAGAGTGGGGTTCATTTGTGACGATTGAGGCGGCCAGAGCAGAGTATTTGGATTTGCAGCCAGATCAGTGGGTGATACATCCAGAGGTGACGGATGTAGGGATGGCAGATGAGTATGCAGCATACTTCTATACACATCCATTTCTGAGGTTTACCAGCCTAGAGGAGCCTGCCCCACTATTGGGAGGACCAACTATACAACGAGCACGATGACAGCCACAGGCACAGGTAGCAGTAGGGCAGGCATAGAATCAGGCATAGGCATAGGTACCAGCAGCGACAGAGGGTGTGGAGGCCATGGATCTCGATGATGAGGAGGAGGATGCAAAGGATTCAAGCAGTTTGGAGGATAGTGATGATGACACTGGGGATGATGGA
This sequence comes from Sequoiadendron giganteum, assembly GCA_007115665.2. Taxonomy (NCBI): domain Eukaryota; kingdom Viridiplantae; phylum Streptophyta; class Pinopsida; order Cupressales; family Cupressaceae; genus Sequoiadendron; species Sequoiadendron giganteum. The sequence goes on along the minus strand of CM021100.1, from coordinate 609,973,076 downwards.
GGTGATGGGAGTGGAGGGGGTGGAGGCCAAAGGTTCTTCTTTGATGTACCATTCAGAATGAGGCCTCAGACATCGAGAGTGATGGATTAGCCGAGTACTTCGGCCCCACGGATTACTATCAGGGCTCCCTCACAGGGATATATGGATACCTTACATATAAAGGTTCAAACTCTTTGGAGTCAGTTAGCACAGGCCCAGGTGACTATCGGCTAGTTATAGGCATAGGTTACATAGCCACCACCTCCTGACCCACAGGTATCTCAGCTTACAACAGAGCAAGATAGCTTCTGAGAGAGATGTATACAGGCCGAGGGGATAACTGAGAGACTCCTGAGATCAGTCGAGAGTACCTCTATTGGAGAGGTTGTAGTAGAGGGATTGGAGACTGCTTGGTAGGTAGAGTACTATCGGATGAGATATTTTGAGGCAATGCCACCTGAGAGGAGGATTTCCTACACACAGTCAGGCACTTGGTCATGAACCCACTCACGTAGTCACAACAGGAGTGCCACTAGGAGTGTTGGTCAGCCAGTCAGACGAGAGATCAGAGCTTTTGGGAGTAAAGATCCAGCGAGACCTACCACCTCGGGAGACAGTAGTAGCCATGTGCCATGGCTAGATGCCCCTCGGTGATGATTGTTTTATACATCCTTCCATTGTATTTGACATATCTTGTTGAAACATTTGATATCCTTGTACCCCTGGACATTTGTTTTGATGAGTTTTATGATATGCAGTGGTGATTTGATATGTATGTGTTATGGATGATTTATGATTATGCATGTGTTATTTCTATATGTTATGGTGTTTATGATGATGATATATGCAATGCAAATGATGACGCTTTGATTTTATGTATGATGATGCAATGATGATATGATACAAGATGTTTTATGATAAAATGATTTCTAACATGATGATATATGATGCAATCTAAATGATTTTCTTTTATGCAAGATGTAAGATGTAATGATGAATTATTTTAATGAGATGATATTTCCTAAAAATGATATGCATATAATATGAAAAAAAGATATGATGTAAACTAAAGGGATGTGCAATGAAATGATAATGATGACCCAAATGAAAAGTTATGATAAAATAATATGTAATGAGATAATGTGATGAGATATAAATGAGATGAATATTTAATTAATCATATGCACATGATATAAAAATGGGATGACGATAATAATGATAATGATATGAATTGGTGAATAATAATAAATAATGATAATGATGTTGAAAAATGAAATGAATGAATGATAACGAAATGATACATAATGGTAATATGATAATGTAATAATACCTGATGATATAATGCATTTGATATGAAAATGATAACCTAAATGATGATATGAAATGGATGCAATTTTTCTTTTATCAATTTAGATTTATGTAAAATGATGTGAAATGAATGCAAATGCCAATGTTGTGAAAATGATATAATATAAAATGAATGATATTGTACTTAATGAATGACTATGCATAAGAGATGAAAATGATATGATATTTAAAAATGAGATTGAATAATGATGATAATAATGATGTGAAAATGGAAAGTAATGCAATGAATAATAAGGATATCCGAAATGAATAGTCATGATGAGATGATATGTAATGAATGATAATGTGATGAGATGCAATAAATGTCCAAGGGTACTCAATTGTTGTCTGAAAAGATATACAAAATTTCTGCCAACCTTCAAAAATCTACTTTAGACAGCCTCTGAAATGCAAATCTAAATGAATCATGCAGTCCTAGAATGTAGTAATGAACCATTCTCCTATTTGTCATTCCATGTTGCATTTGATTTTCATCATTGAGCCTTTTGATATGTTGAAAGTTAGTACAAGCATCAAAGGGTATGTTAGCACTAATGATGACTTGAGTACTGCTTTCATGATGTTTGATATAGCAAGTTAATACAAGCATCGAGGTATAATTGAACCAAGATGACCTGAGTATTGTTTGCATAAACAGAAAAAATTTAACCATTTTCTTATGCAAATTCCGAAATGTCATCAATGATACATTGTAGAGCATGTCCCATGACCAATTTGCACAATACTAATGATTAGCTTACAAATAGCAATCAAAGAAAAATCATACTCCTTCCTTGCAATTCTAGTTCAATACATCATTGAACCACTCCAAAGATATGATGTCATCAAATATCAAAACAACAAATCAACTTATGCTTTAAGTTTGTCATTCATTTTATTTCAATTAAGATCATCCAATTTGTTTCAATTATTTGTCAAACAGTCGTGTAGACTCAGTTTAATTGGACATGTTTGTTGCTTCTAATATTTCGATTCTTGACACATGTTGTCATTTGCCTGCTAGAAGGCTTTAAAAAGTGAACTACCCCCTTAGTGACCTTGCACTCTGACCTTTGTTAGACACAACTACTGCTAAGGATAACCCCAATCATCAAGCCATGATGAGATCCTTGTCATTTCATGGAGATGATAGGACGTATGATGCGAATGTGATGGTCGGGCATGTATGTGATGCTGATGAAAGATGAATATGCAGAATGTATCCCAATAGAGAAGAGAGCCAAATAAAATAACAAACAATGCATGTTTGCCAGGTTTTCACCATTTGTTTTTATTGCACTTTTTCCTGATTTTATGATTTTTTTTGTTGTTACCAAGATGCTTGTTTGCCAGGTTTTCATCAAGGCAACAATTTTATTCTCTTTTTGATTTTTTTGTATTTTTGCTTTTTTCTATATATTTTTTTGTATTTTTACTCTTTTTTTTATTTTTTTGTATTTTTACTCTTTTTCGATTTTTTTGATATTTTTCAGGCATAAATCTTCTTCAGATGAATGTTGTTGGTCAGATCTTCAAACAGGTCCCCTTCTGATGTTGACAACTAATATGCCCCCGATCCATATGCTGCAATGATAGTGAACGAGCCCAACCAATTAGGTTCGAACTTGCCTTTCTTTTCCTGATCCTGCTGATAACGAGAGTTTTCTTTGAGAACCAAGTCACCCACTTGAAAATTTTGTGGTTTGACTCTATGATTGTAGTTACGAGACATAAATTTTTGATATCCCTTCAAATGATTAACTGTAGTTTGACGCCATTCGTGAAGTAGCTCTAGCTCTTGCAACCTTGATATTTTGTAGTCTTCATCATTGATTAGCCCCTTTAGTGACACTCGAAGTGAGGGAATCTCAACTTCTAGTGGTAGAATAGCTTATGCTCCATAGACTAAAGCATAGGGAGTAGCACCTGTTGGTGTGTGAATACTTGTTTTGTATGCCCATAATGTTGGATTTAATTGGACATGCCAATCACGACCTGCCTCATTCACTGTTTTCTTCAAAATCTTCATAATTGTTTTGTTTGAAGCTTCAGATTGACCATTCCCTTGTGGATAGTAAGGTGTAGAGAACCTGTGTTGGATGCAAAATCTTTCACATAGTTCTTCAACATCCTGATTTTTAAAGGGTCTTCTATTGTCTGTGATAATGGAGTTGGGAATACCATATCAACAGATGATATAGTTTAAAATGAATGAAGAGATTTGTTTACTAGTAACAGTTTTTAGGGGAACAACCTCAATCCACTTAGTAAAATACTCAATGGTTGTGATGATAAATTTGTGTCCATTTGAAGATGATGGGTGTATCTTGCCAACTAGGTCCAATCCCCACTGAGCGAAAGACCATGTTGTGGTGAAGGGTTGTAATTCCTAAGAAGGAGCATGAATGAGATTCATGTGAATCTGACATTTTGCACATTTCTTAACAAAGATGAATGATTCCTTCTCCATGGTCGGCCAATAATAACTGAATCTAACAAATTTCTTTGCTAAGGTGAGTCCACTTGAGTGTGTCCCACAAATGCCACCATGTACCTCTTGTAAGGCCTTTTCCGATTCATCGCATTCGAGACATCTAAGGAGGGTACCATCCAGACCACGTTGGTACAAGATGTTAGCGATTAAGGTGTTACGAGAGGATTGACGGATGAAATTCCTTTTCTGATTTCTAGACAAATCTAAAGGTAAAATAGTATCCTTTAGGTAAGTGTAAATTTGGCCATACAAGGGAGAATCAGAACTAGTTAAATGGCAAATGATTTGAGTTTCTGGATTGTCATAGACGGGAGAAAACAATTGTTCCACCAAGAAATCGTATCGTGCTTGATTCTCTGACAACTAGAATAGAGATGTGATTGTAGCCATAGCATCTACTGCTTTATTATCAATACGTGGAATTTGTATGAACTTGATATCAAGAAATTATTTCTTGAAATCGTCCACCATCCTTTTGTAAGGTATTAACTTGTCATCCTTAGTGTGATATTCGTCATTGATTTGATTTATAACAAGTTGTGAATCACCAAAAACTTGAAGTTCTGTGATTTTCTAGTCTACTACAATTCTCATGCCAATTAATAGTGCCTCATACTCAGCTATGTTATTTGTGCAAGGGAACATTAGCCGATAAGATTTTGGAATTGTATGTCCTTGAAGTGTAATAAAAATAATCCCCGCTCCTGAACCATGTTGAGTGTAGGAACCATCAAATTAGAGCGCCCATGACTGCTTAATAGCCATTGTGAATACATCAGCATCAGGAAAATCAATGTGTATTAGGTGTTCTGCTGGCATTGGTGCTTCTGCTAACTGATCTTCAATTACCTATCCCTTTATAGCTTTTCGATCCACATAATGAATGTCAAACTCACTCAGGATCATGACCCATTTAGCCAACCTGCCAGTTAAGGTTGCCCTACTTAGAAGATATTTGAGTGGATCAATCTTAGCCACAAGCTTTATTGTATGAGCTAGCATATAGTGTTGTAACTTTTGAGAAGTGAACACTACTGCTAGGCAAGATTTTTCAATGAAGGTGTAATTTAGCTCATGACTTGTCAAAGTTCAACTGATGTAATAGATTGCTCGCTCCTTTCCTGAGTTGTCTTCTTGTACCAATAATGCTCCTAGGGACACTTCTATGGCAAAAATATACAATATGAGTGGTGCACCTTGCACTGGTGGAATCAACACTGGTGGATTCATTAGATACTGCTTTATCTGATCAAACGATGCTTCACATTTGTCTTCCCATTTAAATGGAACATTCTTGTGTAAGAGATGAGTAAATGGTAGAATTTTATCCACTAGTTGCGTAATGAATCTTTTGATGGATTGTAACCGTCCCTGCAAAGAGTGTAGTTGACTAATGTTCCTTGATGGTGGCATATCAAGAATTTCTTGTACCTTAGTTGGATCTACCTCAATTCCCTTTTCTGATACAATATAACCCAACAGATTTCTAGATTTTACTCCAAAGACACATTTCTTTGGATTAAGTCTCACTTTGAATTGTTCCATTCTTTTGTAAAAATTAGATAAGATAGCTATGTGTCCCTCCCTGGTGTTAGATTTGGTGAGAATATCATCCGTGTAATCCTCCATGAATGTATGCATCATATCATGAAAAATTGTTTTCATTGCCCATTGGTATGTAGCTCCTACATTATTCAACCCAAATGGCATTACGTTCCAGCAATAGGTACCCCAAGGACAAGTGAACATTGTTTTATCCTGATCTTCAGGTGCAATCTTTATCTGGTTGTATCCAAAAAAATCCATCCATTAATGAATACATCGCATGTCCAACAATTAAATCAATGATCATATCTATGTTTGGTAGAGGAAAGTCATCCTTAAGAAATGCCTTGTTCAAATCCCTGAAATCTGTACAAATTATGATTCTTCTGTCTGGCTCTAAAATAGGTACGATATTGGAGATCCATTCTGCATAGTCGATAGACCGAATGAATCCAACATCTAAAAGCTTATTTAACTCTTCTTTAACCAATAATGCAACATGTGGATGCATTTTTCTGAGTTTCTGCTTCACAAGTTTTTCCCCCGGCATGATAGATAGATGATGCGTGATGAGATCTGGATCCAATCTAGGCATATCTGTGTAGGACCATGCAAAACTAATTTGATTGTTTTTGAGAAATTCTGTGAATCCCAGGATTTCCTCTTCTGTTAGAGATGCAGCAAGTTGCAAGACTTTGGGTTATTTTGTAGTGCCTATATTGAGTGCCTCAGTTGGTTCTATTAGAATAGAAGACCTTTCCTGATAGTGCTCTAGAAGAGTGTCAAGTTTCCCATCCTCTAGTGCCTTTGAAAGGTTTTCACTATTGGATACGCTTTTTATTTTTCTCTTTTCTTGATCTAATATTGCCTTTGTTAGGTTTTCACCATTAGATCTTTCTTTTATGTTATTTATTTCATAGCTGAGAAAATTGGCACTTTCCTGTCAAAAACTCTGATCTTGTGATTCCCTAGTGGAACTTGTTTTCGTTTGGGATGAACAAAGGAAGTTTATGATGGTTTCATCGTTCAGAAAAGTTGGGATATCAATGGGTGCAATTTGTTCCCAATCAAGGAGTTCAGGATGGACCAAAGGAAATGGATCATTAGGATGAGTAAGGTCACTAGCCATTAGGGTCATGATGCTATTATTAACCTCGTTATGGGAAATATCTAGGATGGTATCCTCCTGTGGATGATCTATCTCACTTTGAATTGAATTGTTCTCATTTGAGTCATGATCGCTTTGTACAATGTAATCAAGCGGAGGCCTTGAGCTTTCCCCTTGTAAGAATGTGGGTGTAAATTTGTGTATGACATCCACCCTTTTATCCATCAAGAATGTATCATCAGAGATGTCATCCCATTCATATTTGTTGGAGTTAGTGTCAGAATTGTTTGATTGAATTCACAAAATTGTTTCAGCTAACTCCTCATTAGACATTATTTGTACCACTTCTTCCTTTGTATCTTCATCGTATCCTAACCCAGTCTTATCCTTTGGGTGCATTGTTTTTAGTTGGATCAGTTCAACAATACCCTCTTTTATTTTACCTATAAGGCCATTTCCTTCATAACCCATTTGTTGCATTATTGCATAACCTTTTCCATATTGCTTTGTAGGTAACTTGACATGTATTGATTCTTCTTCATCTTTATAGAGCCAATCAAGGATAGCTCTATCTTCCATTTCATTTTCTTTGATAAATACTCCATTAAACTTGGTGGTGGGAACTGAAGCTGAGGCTAAAGCTATTGTAGCCTGCTGTATGGATGTTGATGGTTGACCATGGGATCTTGGAGATATGGGTAGATTAGAGAGACATAAGGAATATTCTCCCACCCCATATCTTTCAATTTTAGCTTGGTACCAAAATTACTTATCATTTCTCTTGCTTGTTCATTGTATTTGGAGGTAGAGATGGCCAAAGCCTCTCTATTATGTGGGATGAATGTGTCCTGAGTTGCTCTGAGGTTAGAGCAAGTTTGACTGCTAATGTGATCAGCGGGTATTGTGACTTCATGTCCATCATATGGAAACTTCAAGCATTGATGATAAGTAGATGGAACAGCTTGCATGTCATGGATCCATGGATGATCGAAGAGTATGTTATAGGATAGATCCTGATCTAGAACCTGACAAAAGGTATTCTTCACAATAGGTCCCACTCTAATTGGTAGCATGATGAGGCCTTTGGAGGCTCTTTCCTCATCATCGTATGCCTTGATTGTAATCTTCCTTCGTGGATCTATAGATTCTTTTGAATATCCCAAAGCGAGGACCAATTTCAAAGTACAAATGTTTAATTTGGCTCCCCCATCTATTAGGACACGTCTAATTTAGGCTTTGTGAACCATAACCTCTAGATAGAGTGATGAATTATGCAGATGGGTCATGGATGAGTCATCCTTCTCAGTAAAGGATAAACATGTGGATGAGGACAAGTGTCCCACCATGGCTTGAAATTTATTGATATCCAGATCAGGAGACATAGTTGTGTCAACAAGTGCCCTTTCCAGAATGTCCTTATGCGCAGGTGATAATTTTAAAAGCTCCAAGATAGAAACTTGCGCCGATGTTTTTCGTAGTTGATCGACCAAATTGTATTGACTTGGATGGGGAATTGCCTCTTTAGATGAGCTTCCTTTTACAATGATTTTAGCTTGTCCCCTTGTCGTAGCATTGACTTCTCGATATTCTTGCTTACCTTTGATTCTAATAGCATTGATTTGTTGATCGTCTGTGTAAATATGATTGATAATGGTGTCGTGGACATAATTAACATTCTTTCCCTTGTCACCCGAAGATTCCCCTTTTTGATAATTGGTTAGAGGATCCTTGAACGCTTGATGATCATCATTGGCATTATGTCCCTCAACCATAATGGTACGGTTATCAATCAAATCCTGAACAATATTCTTTAACCCTTGGCAATTATTTGTCTTATGACCTTTACACCTATGATATTCACAAAAGTGTGAGTCATTCCACGATGGTGGTTTAACTCGAGGCTCATAATCTCTTTGTGGTGGCAATGTAATAGCATTTTGATCAACAGTTCTTTAAGAATGGACTCTAAAGACTAGCCCAAGGGAGTAAAACTCCATCGATTTGAGAAATATGAAGACCTGGGTGCATTTGAATTTTGATTATTGCCAAAATTATTTCCATAATTATTGGTCACATTCCCTTGATTGGAAACATTGCCTTGGGTACTAGAATTTCCAGCATTATTGCTATGTTGGATACCTGATACATTAAGAATGGTAGGCTTCACATTCACGTTGTTAGCATCTACTATCCCATCATTTACAACATTTTTATTTCGAGTCCAAAATCGCAACTTGTCATTGTTGTTACTATTGTTGTTGTTGTTGTTGTTGTTGTATGAATTCAAACTTTATTTATTTATTTTTAGAACTCCACGCTTGACCAAGGCACCTTCAATAGTAATCGCGTTTTGAATCAATTTTTCAAATGATTGAGGATAGTGAAGGTTTAGTCTATAACTCATCTCTTGATTCAGACTATCGATAAAGATCTCCATCTTTTCTATTTTAGGAACAGGACGAGAGTATCTAGCAAACACCCTTCTCCACCTTTGTAAAAATGTGGTGAAGGATTCTCCTACCTTTTGTTTCACTTTACACAGATCAAGCATGGTTATCTGGTGTTGGATATTGTAGGAGTATTGTGATATAAATTTATTTATTAACTCCTCAAATGTTCTAATGGGGGGAGTGATTTTTGAAAGCCACTCCATGGATTGTCCACCCAAACTTTGTGGAAACAATTGCATTAAGTAGGTATCTTCATGAGCGAATTCTAAGCTCATATTTTAGAAATCCCTCACATGTTCAATGGGGTCGGTTTTCCCATTATACCTATCAATTTTAGGGATTTTGCAATGTTTTGGGAAAGGAATCATTTGAAGACTCCTATCAAATGGATATGGACATATATCATCCAAAACATACTTCTTTGTAGTACCCCCTTGGATTTCCTTTATTTTCCCTTGTAATGCTTTTATCTGTTAAGTAAGAGCATTAAAATCATTAAGAGGGGTTTCAGGATTCTCTTTAATCCCTTCTATATCAAAATCAGTAGGTAACTTAGCTCCTTGATTAGCTAATGAAATGAAATATCTTTCCTTGTTTCGTTCTAAAATCCTTTCCATAAGAGTATGGAATTGGGGATCCTATTCTGCTTCTTGGAGCTTCTCTTTTGTTATCTCTTCAGTATTTGAATTATGAAAGGGATTCTCCTCCCTATCACTATTATCACCTATTTTTCTTATGGTACTTTCCCTTTCATCTCTTTCTATGTGCTTTCGAGATCGTGTGACAACAGGCATAAGCTTTTGCCAAATTTCTACTAACCTTGATCAAAAGAATGAAATAGTGCAATTTTGATGGATATGAAAGTCAACATAGTATGAAGATTCTATGACTTATGAGATTTCTAATCTTTAGCTCGTGATTCCCTAATTAAAAGGATGATAATCCTGTTTGTGGGAATTTAAACCAAAGAAAAAAGAAGAAGATGATGATTTTGCACTTTGTGAAGTTTGATCGTAGCTTTGTAAAAAGAAGGATTTGTGATAAATACCTAATGTGCCCCAAGCTCTCTATTGTAGAATTTGATTGGGACGAGTAGCGTATGTAATTGCAGGTTGGGGAATATAAGAGGAACGAAGACGCTGATTATGATTATGCCTTTGAGAAAGGGCTCTTATTTGAAAGAAAGCTCATGAGTACAACGGTTCTACAACATAATCATCAGTGAAACCTCAAACAAAGTCTTGATATTGATGAATAAAGGTTTTGTGTTCAAGCAATACCTTTCGACTTTGGTATAAAAACTTCCTCTTCTTCAATAACTTCTTATAACTAAGAGAATTCTTTGGCTTTCTAATCTTCCTCTCTAGGGACTTCTTGGAAAAAGTTGCAGACTTCCAAACCCTGAGCATAGGAAAAGACTAGAATGAGATGACTGATTTTTGAATGTCATAAAATTACCTAGGCTCGAAACATAGATGCGTCGAAACAAAGCATGCATGCACCGAAACAGAACACAGATGCGCCGAAACAGAGCATGAATGTGCCGAAACAAAACATAGATGTGCCGAAACAAAGCACAAATGCGCTAAAACAGAGCACAAATGTGCCAAAACAGAGCACAGATGCACTAAAATAGAGCACAAATACATCGAAATAGAGCACAGATGTGCTAAAACATAGCACAAATATGTCAAAATAGAGCACCTATGCACTAAAACAGATCAAAAATGCGCTAAAACAAAGCACAGATGCGCCGAAATAGACCAGGGATGCGCTAAACTATCCAATTATTTTTTTGAGACATACATGTTTTGACAGTTTGATATTTTCGGATGATCTTAATCTGATTTAAATGTGAAAAACGTGGCATATAGTAGCAGACAGTTGTTTTGTAAATCCTAAAATCTAAACAAAGAGTGTATGTTCTTGAGATTTTCATTGGTATTGAACAAGATAAGCAATTCAAACAGACTCACTCTTAGTTGTCAAATAGGTCATCATAGGAATCACAACCCACAGCTTAAAATTGTGTCAAATCACACAACCATGTCACCCCCTAGAGGGCGCCCATCTTTTTTTCTTTTCCAGGTGTGTACCCAAGGTTAGATTTCTCGATCCCTTGAGCAAACAATGTGTGGAAATTATATGGTGAGTGTCTTGGGGGCAGATTATTCCCTCGCCTTGCACTGTGATTGAAATGATGTTTGGATACTGACACGGTTGGTTTTCTACACTATGGTTCGTAGTAAAGGTTTCCATTCGGCGTGGCAATAGATAAAATCCCTCAAGAGACCTCCTTATCTTTAGAACAAAGATTTTAGGGATGGTTATCTTGCTCACTTCCATTGAATATGGGTTTCCCCAAAATTCACTTTTGATTAGAGTGGGTTGGAAAACCTGGCTTTGGTTGTTCCCACTTAGGTCGTTCTCTTAGGGTGAGTATTTTTTCCCACTACGACAGGCCTTCTAAAGGTTGTAATAAATCATGAATTGCATAAAATGAAATAGGTAAGTCTGGTGTTCTGATCACCCAGTAAAGGGGAGAGCATATACCTATTACCCAACAAACACAACAAACAAATGTTCCAATTTTAAATCCAAATGATAATTTTCTATGCTAAGTGAAGATTTTGCTTCACAACAATCATTGGATTCATTTTTATCCAACATAAAATAAAGTTTGGTGACTATCCTAGGATTGATAAATTCCAGATTTTAAATGTTTATCCTAGGATTGCTTCATTTTACTTTAAAACTGAATTGAAAAATCTTGTCCGCGAATGGCGTCGGAATCAAAATTTTATTTTTTTTACAACCCCTGTATGCGCTAAAATAGGCCACCAATGCGTTAAATGAACAAAACAACAATGCGTTGAAACAGGTCGTCTATGTGCTAAAAAAGTCCATGGATGCGCTGAAACAATCCATGGATGCGCTGAAACCGAGGCTCATATCCGCTAAGCTAAAGCGCAACTCCAGTCCGTCACCTGTCAGAAAAATCTGCAATAAAAAGATTAAAAATGGGGGGATGCCCCACGGTGGGCGCCAAAAATGTGTTGTTAGAATAAGTGGATTAATTAGGAAGTAAACTAACACACTAATGAGACATTAGATTGAAAGAAACTAATTAAAAAGTTAAAACAAACTCTAAATAACAACAACTTCTTCAAATTCGTCCCATTGTTCTTTATCTCCAAGAATTTGATTAAAGTTACTGGCTCTCAGTTGTGTAAGCAACAACTTGTTGAAATGATAACTTGGGAGAACAAGATTGATTGAAAATGCATGTCCATTGCTAATGATTTAAGCTATGAAATTGAAGAACTAAAATGCTATGATATTGCTAAAATGTTCATATGTTGATTCGAATGCAACTATAGTAACTACGCATGAAATCTAGGATGAAATCTACTTACGAAAAGGTTGTATTTATAGATTTTAAAAAGGCAAGAATCTAGTTGGCGGAGATCAACAGTTGAGTTTCAAACCTATCAAGATGAATGGTGTGAGATTCTGGAAGTTGAGAGAAAGGTGGAAGGTTGAGAGAAAGATGGAGAATGTTTTCAACCCACAAAACTATCTTCATTCAAAGATGGAGATAAACATGGCATTTTTCTTTTCATTAATTGAAAAGTTAGTTGAAATTTGAGGATAAATGCCAATTAAATAAATAAATTTATTTAATTACATGTGACATGTGCAATTGGAAGCTTCCATAATTAAATAATTAATATTTAATTATGTGAGAGGTGAAAAAGATGAGTAATTAAATATTTACAATATTTAATTCAGTGAGGTGAAAAAGATATTAAATATAAAATATTTAATTTAAATGTGAAATGAAGGATGAATATTCTATTGTTTGAATTTAGATGTTCAAACTTAGAAATGATAATCAAATAAATAAATTATGAAATTTATTTAATTTAATTAAGAGGAATAATAGCAATAATTAAATAAACTTATTTATTTAACCAAACTAGAAGATTTTAAAAAATGAACCATATAAAAAAATAAATTTATTTATATGTAGATGACTTTAGAATATTAATTGAATAATTCATATTTAATTAATTAACAGGTTTGATTTACCATGGCCATTTTTAGATGTGTACAAGTTGTTAAAAAGTAACCAATAGTGGTTTGTTGGCATGTGATTATGTACCTTGAAGGGTCCTTGAAATGGTTCAAGTCTTGGTCTGAAACAATCTTATCGAGAATAAATACCCGATTGAATGAGTTGGGAATGGTACAAGGAAGAGTGCTGATTTGGTGAAAAATGAAGAGTTTTGAGAATTGTGACTTGTGAATTGTTGTTGTTGGTTGATTTTTTGTGTTTAGTTGTGTTGCAAGACCTCCCTTGGTTGCATCACAATTCAAATTATTTGTCCATGCTTCCATTTTGATGACAACCTAAGGTTATAATGACACAAACAATTATCAACATGGAATATAATTGTTTGACAAAATACCTCAATGAAAGCTTTGTAGAGTGGTATGCACTTCCATAATAAAGGATTGAGAAATGATGGTTTATTTTACTTCCTTAAAACGTATGTAATATATATGTGTATACAAAATGTGGAAGCATACACAAGGTAAGTCAATTGTTAAATAACAAAATGCCTCAAAGAGATGTGGTTTAAAAATGTAATTGGCAAGTGTATAGAATTGTGTAATTCAAAATGTGCATTGACAACCTAAGGTTATAATGAAAAATAAACAATGATCAACATGGAATATGCAAAATAAAAAAAATGAAAGCAAACCATAATATAATGAAAGAAAATGTGTAAATACTTCACATACCTAAAAAACCAGACTTTCAAATGGAGGAGTTCAACCCAATTATGTAGTCTTAGCTTCTTCTTTCTTCAAACTCCTCAACAATTTGAATTTTTCAAAAGCTTGTTCCCCTCCAAAATTCAATTGTATATCAGTTTTCAATTGAATTCAAACTTGAATTGATATTATATGTCTTTCAATGTGAAAACTCTGCTATTTCATGCAAAGGTGGTAGAAAGATCATGAAAAAGGTGGTGGAATGTGAAAAACATGCTTGCACACTTCACAACATCATCAAAAAGATACTTTTTGTCAGAGCACGTGTAGAACTAGGAGAATATGCAGAATGTGGGCCTTGAGATCATGGGTATATTGAGTTTTTTTACCATTTTTAGTGCAACACAAAACGCGCTCGCATCATAACGCGAGTGCATTATTTCTTCCTAAAATGGCCATATCTCTACTTCTTCAAAACACGCTCGCGTTATGAGAAAGTTGGTTTTTTAATAGATTTATTTTCTCTCTCTTTGTCTATACCCTATATACCCTAATTCTATCTCTCTTCCCTCTACCCTTATACCCTAATTCTATCTCTCTCCCCTCTACCCTCTGCCCTTAACCCTTATACCCTATATCGCTCTCCCACTCCCTCCCTCTCTCTCTCTTCTCTCCCTCATCTCTCAACCCATATACCCTCTCCCTCTCTCAACTCCCTATCTCTCACTCACTCACTCATTCGATCTTTCTCCCACTCTCTCCCACCCTCTCCCACTCTCTCCCACTCATGCACTCTCTCCTACCCTCTCCCACCCAATCATCTCCCACTCTCTCCCTCCCTCTCTCCCACTCTCTCCCACCCTCTCTCACACTCCCTCCCACTCTCTCCCTC
>CM021100.1:609779311-609958379 GCA_007115665.2 Sequoiadendron giganteum | reverse complement strand
TCTCCCACTCTCTCCCCTCTCACACCCTCTCTCCTACTCTCTCCCACTCTCTCCCACTCTCCCACTCTCTCTCCCACTCTCTCCCACTCTCAACCCCTATACTCTCTACCTTGTACATCGAACCCTCGACCCTAGTCCCCCAACCTTATACACTCAATCCTCTACCCTCAACATTAAACCCTTAAACCCTCTACCCACTACCCTCTACCCTATAAACCCTTAAACACTCAACCCTAAACCCTAAACCCTTAAAACCTCTACCCTCTACCCTCAACCCTAATCCCCCAACCTTAAAACACACTTAGTAAACTCTCTACCATAATCCCTCAACCCTCTTGACCCTTAATCCCTCAACCCTTCAACCCTAATCCCTCAACCCCTATACCCTCTACCCTATACATCAGACCCTCGACCCTAATCCTCCAACCCTATACACTCAATTCTCTACCCTCAACCCTCAAATCTTAAACCCTCTACCCTTTACCCTCTACCCTATACATTAAACACCCAACCCTCAATTCTCAACCTTTAATCCCTCAATCCTCAACCCTCAAACCCTAAACCCTCAACCCCGATACCCTCGACCCTATACATTGGAATTTTAACCCCAATCCTTCAACCATATGTACCCTCAACCCTGTTGGTGTTTAAAATAACAACCCAGCTAGACTTTGAAATTATCTAAGAGGTAGCCAACCTCTATTTTAAAGAACAACTAAGGCTAGTGGCCAACTAACAAGATTCAGTCAAAGACTAACATCTCTTACACTTTTGGCTCTGCAGGACCAAGGTGGGTAAACCTAAACAATGCTCAAAACTTAATTCACTCATACACTGACATTGTTTTAAAAAAAAGATAACTCCCAATGCAAATACACTAAGGGAAGCATTGACTACCTTGAACTTGGCTAAATTCTTAGCAGCTCAACCCTCTCTCAACCATTAGAAAGTAGGACAAACAACAAACTAAATAGTAAGAATAGGAATGATTTTGCATTTTATATTATTTCTGAGATGCACAAACTGACAAATAGATCAGTGCCAATTCTGGCTCATGGAGTCAAACACATAAAACAAATTATCTAGCAAACAGTCCTCAACCAGTGGACTTAACTTGTTAATGCTTTGCATTAACTATTAGTGCCTTGCACCAACAATCCTTCTCTTGATATCAATCAGATTCTTCTTATTAAATCCCATCTGCACACCTAAAATCACAATCACTTGTTCAAAGCATTTTAACCATTTCCTTGAAACAGAACAATGAACAGACAAAACAATCTCATGAAACTTGAGATGATAAATTCAAAGACACTTTGTATTATTGAATTTACATGACTGAAAGTGTACAAATGTGGAGACAATCTGATGACATTCATGAATGTGAAAGCACTCCATGATGTTAATTGCATAAACTGGTTGTATTTACTCTTGAATTCATAAAATTACAACTTACAAACTCAAACAATGACTCAGAAAATACAAATTTCTATCTACACAGTCCAATACCAAAACTCAGAACCTTCTCAGAACCCTTTACAATGAGAGAATAATAGAAGATATAGAAGAAGAGAGGCAAGCAAGAGCAGCCCTAAATTTGATCTGTTGCAGACACATGGTAGCTCCATTCCCATTGATCAACTTAAAAGAATATCTTCTCCTCTTCCTCTGCAGCAACAAACTTATTCCCTCAAAAACAACATCAGCTCATCATTGCCCAGCAATAGAAAACATGCCCATGTGGAGATTCTTCAAATTTTATCCAGCTGCTCAAAATATCTCTTCCCGTGCAAATTCTGTTTCTATTTTCTGCTCTTTATTTGCTGTAGCAATACTTTACCAAATAATAAACTTTTGTTTACAAAGTGAATAAATTCACTTGTCCAATGAAAACATTAAAATATTCCTCAACATTCTCTTAGTTCAATTTATTTGCAGCACATTTTTTCCTCGCAAATAAAATATTTACACAGTGAATACATATTCACTTTATAAATTTATCCCCACTTTAAAATTTACTCACGAGGCACACTTATAATTCCAATGTTTTATCATTTAAAACAAAATCCCCATTGGGCAATTTAAATATTTCATTATTTACCTCCCCGGGCAAATTATTTTACCTCTTCTGAGGCCCACCTTTTACTTGGTTTTATTCTTCTGAAACATTTCACTCTAATATTTATCCATTCATTCAAAACAAAGGATTCCCGGGGCCACCTCCTTTATCTTGCACACCTCACAAGACTTTGGCCATCGTCATCATTCCTCTTGTGAGGCTTGCGAGAAATGCCCTAATTTGTTCTTGTGGGCTCTCGTGCTCTGCTCATGGCCGCACCTCTTACCATCTCCCATTGTTTTGTCTTTGTCCCTGCCAGTCACACCCATACTCTTCACATTTCCCTTCACTACTGTGCACGGGTTCTCACTTAACAGGCCAAGCAAACATGTTGGCCACGGGCTTCTTACATGGCGTGGGCCCCCTCTTTCTACAGGTCGCGCCCCTCACCTGGCTGCACCATTGCACCCGCACACTTCCTTTTTGTGCGTGGTGGTCTCCTCCTGCAACAAACCACGCACCTTACCTTGACTCCAGATCGCAGGTCACTCACCTCTGGCTCTGGCTGCGGGCCTCCATACCTTCCAATATGGCGTGGGCTTCTTTCTTTAATGGCGCGCCTTCCATTCACTTTACTCTCCTTAGTATTCTTCCCTCAAACATAGACCCCCCAACTCTGATAGATTTTAAACTTGTTCTAAATCTCCCATGATTGACATAGGCACGGGAAAGAGGAAATGGCAATATACCTACCAATTGCATTTGCTTAAAAAAAAATTGCAGTTAATTCAATGAGTCCATTTCATGTAACAGAGTAATCGATGGAAGTCTTCGTCTTTAAAGATATTTTATCCACACAACCTTGTGATACATTTCCCTTGTGGTAGCAATCATAATTCCTGTATACTGCATCTTGTTTCAAAACAATTAAAACAGACTTATCTCTCGAACACAAGATGCATCAAAATCATGCTAAAGTCTTCTGGTGAAGATTAAAACTTGCACTGAGTGTTTTGCATAGGCACCCTCTAATGTGTTATGCAACTCCATTAGTGAAGGTTGTACTGGATTAAGGTCTTCCATGAAAGGCCTCTTAAATTCATACCGGTGACAAATCTCTTCCATTTTTGTGCATATAACTGCAAGAGAATTCAGGACATTTCCCAAAGTAATTTTTCGATGATTCATTGTAATTTATAATACCGGATAGAAACAATGCTCTTGCAAGCTATTTTGCATTTGCTTCCTGCAAGCTATCCTCAAACTATGTGACAAATGTCGGGTCCTTCATGGGCCCGACTAAAATAATTTTCATTTTCAAACAAGTTTCACCCTCAAACGGTTTGATATTGCCTTTTGAATACTTCTAAAGTTAAAAAACAAACTGGGTCTACATCAAAATCAGTTTTCTGACACTTTTGCAAAATGGTCAAAATAGGTCAAGTTGCCTCAGGAATCAATCTGGGAAACTAGTCAAATGACCTCTGGGAGACATCAAAACTTACAAGCATTTAGAAATTTGATCTAAGAATATAGTGCAACAAATTTCTTGGAGAAATTAATCACGAGGTGGAAGATATTAATCGGCAAAGTTGCCCAGTCAGGCTTTTCTGAAACAGCAACAGTTCTGAACCAACACAAACTGACCCAATTGCCAATTTGTAAAAGTAGTAAATCAACTCTTGACAAGTTGGCATTAGACATACAAGTTCGTTGAGGTACCCCGAGCACGTGTGCAAAAGGAATTTTCTTGAAATGTCGTTGATCAAAAGATATTAATGATCGAAATTGACCATTTAGAAAGGCTGTCAGGAATGCAACTGCAAAATAGAAGAAACTGCATTTGGTTTTGATCTGCTAAAAATAGAAAATCAGATCATGGGGTTCTGAAAAATGACACCTGAGATCATTTAGGTATGGGGAATCTGGAACAACACTCCTTTTGACATGACAGTGAACTGGTTGCGAAAACCAAGCTCAAACAGGAAGCTATTTCGCAAACTGACAATCTACAAACAGCAGAACAGTGCAAAAACCTTCCAGCTTCACTTTTCAAAATGCTGTCAAAACATATCATGGGAAGCTAAAATTTGACATGCCTACTCACATATGACTACTGAGTATTTCTGCAAATGGGTTTTGCACGACAATCAACAGGCTTCAAAATACAAGCCTCCAAAGTGGGTCAGTCAGGACTGATTCTTTAGGTGCACTTTTGAAAGTGCAGAAGCAAAATTTTTGAAATAGGCATCTCAAATTTGAAAAATTTGAGAGTGCCAACAAACCCTATTACATCAACCCAATACCCTAATCCCTCAACCCTACAGATCCTCAACCTTATACCCTCTATTCTCAACCCTCTACCCTATACATTGGATCCTCAACCCTCATATATCTATGTCCCTCCCTCCTCTTCTCTCCTTCTCTCTATCCATCCATCCCTCCTTCTCTACCCTAATCCCTCAACCCTAAACCCTTAAACCCTTAAACACTCAACCCTAAACCTCAACCCTCAACCCTTAAACCCTCTACCCTCAACCCAATACCCTCTACCCTCTACCCTAATCCCTCAACACTAATACCTCAACCCTTACACCCTTACACCCTTAAATCCAAGAAAACTCCCTACCCTAATCCCTAAACCCTCAACCCTCTAACCTCAACCCTTAAACCCTAATCCCTCAACCCCTATACCCTCCACCCTATACATTGGACCCTCAAACCTAATCCCTCGACTGTGTACCCTATACCCTCAATTCTCTACACTCAACCCTCGACTGTCAATCCTCAACCATCGACCCTAATCCCCCAACCCTATACACTCAATCCTCTACCCTCAACCTTAAACCCTCAACCCTTAAACCCTTTACCCACTACCCTTTACCCTATAAACCCTCCCACAACCTCTCCCTCTCTTAGGTCACTCTCGCACTCCCTCTCACTACCTATCTCTCAAGTCTCTCCCTCTCACCCCCCTCACACTCTCAAGGCTCTCCCTTTGGCACCCTACCTACATAACTCTCTCATTCTCTCTGTCTCTGTCTCCCCCCTCTCTCTGTCTCCCTCTCTCTCCCACCCCCTCTCTCTCTCTCTCTCACTCCCTTTATCCCTCCCACCCTACCTAGCTAAGTCCCTCTCACTCCAACCCCTTCTATCCCACTCCCTCTCTCTTAAACTCTCACTTTATTCCTTTATCCCTCTCACCTCCCCTCACACTCTCAAGTATCTCCCTTTGGTATCCTACCTACATACCTTTCTCTTTCTCTCTTTCTCTCTTTCTCTCTCTCCCCCTCTCTCTCAATTCTCTCTCTCCCACCCCCCTCTCTCCCCCTCTCTCTTAATTCTCTCTCTCCCACCCCCCCTCTCTCTCTCCTTTATCCCTCCCACCCTACCTGGCTAAGTCCCTCTCACTCCAGCCTTCCTCCCTCCCCCCCCTACTAGCTAAGTCCTCTCACTCCAACCCCTTCTCTCCCTCCCTCTCTCTTAAACTCACTTCCACCCCTCTCTCTCTCTCTCTCTCTCACCCTACCTAGACAACTCTAGATCTCTCTCTCTTAAAATTCTCCCTCCCTCTAAAGACATACATACATACAAGCATAATACATATATACATACAATCTTACATACATACAATATACATGCATACATACATACATACATACATACATACATGACATACAAGCATACATGTGCATACAAATATATAAACATACATTCAATACACATTTAACATAAAGCGAGACATAACGCGAGCACATTATACCGTGCTCATGTTATGTCTTGCTAGACATGCTTCCTAGAAACAAAAAAAAATGTCAAAATTGACGAATCCCCAAGCCTTGGGATTGGTATTTGCCTTGGAATACCAACCCAAAGGCTTGGAGGGAATTCCTAACAACCAGAGATGTGTTTTTGCAACTTCTACAATATTTCACATAATCAGGTTCGTGCTCACCATCAGGATTACACGTGGTTCAATATCAAACAAATCAAACATCTGGGTAATGTTATATTCTCTCTTAGCTATCCAACGATGTAATTTTTTTCACTTTCTAACAATGTTAGTCGTTCATCCATAATTTCTTTTGTTTATATGTCTCTTTTTTGGCAAAAAGCAGTGTTTGGTTTTTTTTTCGTTATAAATTAACCATCAGAAAAATCGTGCATCAACTACATATTGTTAGCTAACTTCTGATTGTAGCGATTTTAAAAATACTAAAAAAAGTTCATCGTACGAGGGTCGTACAAGAGTTTCTATGTTATGTTTTTTTGACAAAAACAACACCAATTTGTGTACGTCCCTTGTTTGAACCCCTTAATCTCAACCATTTTCAAAATAAATTAGTAGTTTAGAAAGTAGACTCGAAGCACTTGAATCCTTCTTTTTGTTCCATCTCAAATTTTTGAGTGTAAGTATCCTCAATTTCATGTCCAAGGTCAGTATTTCCTGATTTCAAAAAAAAAGTGGCCACTTAAGCCCCCTTTTTAGGAACCATCTTGATGTACTTACCCATTAGTATGAACCTTTAGTCATAAATTAAAATGCAATAGAATATCTCTATGTCTCTCACACATGAACATTTCATATAACCACATACCTTGTAAATGTTGACAATTGACTTATGGAATTCCTCAAGTCAATTGTAAGACAAGAATCCCCCCTAATTACCAATGGCATGATATGCTATCAAACACATTTATGAAAAGTTCATTAGTAATTTTTTCTCACACAACAAAATATCAAAATAAATTTAGTGCTTAATCAATGTTACTAGTAAATGTTAAATGTTGATATATAATACCTTATGAAAATCATGTGTTTTAAATCCTGTGATATGTCCATCAACTGTAAAAGCTTTAGCCAATGATGACCGATAGCCAGTAGGTGTCCTTATTGAATGGATGACATTTTTTAGTTGCTCTAGCTCTGTTTTTTCAAAATCCATGGAGCTTCTGCATATGTTTCATTTTCCCTGTTTGGCCACAAATTTTTTCTATCAAATTTGGTATGCGAAAGAGCAATATCTCTCTCGAAGACAAGGTGTCCTTCTCTTTGCCTGATATATGTCGAAATATAGAATCTGGGATATTTTTGAAGATGTGCATAGGATCTAATAGGTGAGATATTAATAGATCCTTCCAATAAGGGAGCTCATAAAATATGGATTTCCTTTTCATTCCTTCTGGCATATTAACTACAACTTGTTCTGGTTCTTCAATTGAATCACCCCGATCAAAAAAATCCTCCCAAGCTTTCAATTCAGCATCTTCATACTTCTTAAGCCAATCACCTGGACCCATAATCATGGGAGGGCCTCTATTTTCAACTTTTCCATCAAATTGATTCTTCAGGCGATTTCTAAACCTATGATCTAGTGGTAGAAAAACCTTGTTGTTTGCGTAAATAAATTTATGTAGATCTTTAGAATACCGCCCTTGAAATTGTTCTGCACATCTTGTACATGCAAATATCCCCTTTGTTTGAAGCCCTGCAATTCAATAAGTAATGTTAATAACATAAAAAAAAAAATAGTATAAAACTAAGTATGAAAGTTGGGATGAAAATAAATTATGAGTGTAAATACGTAAATATTTTATCTTACCAAAACAAACACTAAGTCCTGGGAAATCATGAATAGTCCAACATAGCACACCATACAACATGAAAGACCTATTTGATAGAGGACATGATATGTCATACATTCTTATGCCTTTCCATAGTAGTTGCATCTCATCAATAAAAGGCGCAAGATAAACATCCATATTTTTAACTTGATGTTTTCTTGGAACAATGAGAGTCAGCATAAGGTGCTCCTTTCTAACACTCATCCATGGGGGAATACTGTATACTATCAATCTGACTGGCCAAACACTATAATTTGAGCTCAGGAAAGAGAATGGGCACAATTCATCAATTGCAAGACCAAACCTGATACTAAGGGGTTCATCTTTGAATTTTCTTGGCCATTTTTCCTCTATGTGTTTCATTGCTTTGGAGTCGGTCGAAATTCGCATGAATCCATCTTTACTCATGTTGTTTGCATGTCAGTCCATAAATTGTGCTTGTGAATTGCAACGAAACATTCATTGAAGTCTAGGTATAATTGGCATGTGACATAAAACCTTCTTTGGAACTGTAGGACCTTGTACATCTATACGATATCTCTTCTCTTTGCATACAAGACATTCTACCTTGTTTTGATATTCATCTCTATATAAAATGCAATCACTTTTACATGAATGAATTTTCTTATGTTCAATCCCCAACTCAACCAACAACAGACGCACCTCTTTGCAAGTTGATGGCAACACATTCTCTTCAGGGAATATTTTAGTTTTTAGTGCCCATTAAGATTGCCAGAGATTAAATCAATTGAATGTTTGACTTATGATGAACATGTTTGATATGTCAATCTACACTAGGACTGTTTATATACAATATATGGTTTTAAAATCCCCTTAAAGAAATATAAACGAAGTTGATGAATTTTTACGAATTATGTACACCAATTGACAATGCAAAGTAAGAAATAGATTTCAACTCATTTAGTAGGGTAGTGAATCCTTTGTCTGACCAACCAAATAGTGACTTGATTTCTAATAATATTAATGTGCATGCCAGTTTCAAGGTTCTACTTGCACCCGATTTGAACATGGGTGTCTTTGTTGATTGCTTGATGGAGTCTTTGATGTTGTTATCATCAACATTACGTTGGTGGTAATTACCCCTGCTATCATCGTTACTGTCAACCATATCATCATTATTGTCATCATTATTTCCATCCCCACAGAAACCTGTAAGCATTTCATTTAATCCTTCTTCATGCACTACATTTTCACTATCATGATCATCATCATTAAGGCTAGGTGGCATGTCATCAGTGTATGCGACTCTCATCAGCTCTTCAAATTTCTCAAGTGGTAGTGTTCTCTTCAATCTTTCTCTTCTCACCTTAGTATGGTTTAAAGGATGGTTTGGATCATCTCGTCCAAATCTTAATAACCCAGTTGGATCTTGGGTATTAGTATGTGTTTCATCAAAATCTTCTACCTATCAACAAACACAAGCATTATTTAATGTTTGGAAACAATTGGATAAATCATAAATGTATCAATTTCAAAGAAATATAATCAAACATGGCTTAAAAAATAAAAATAAAAATTGTATGAACATATATACATCAATTGAATAATGGAACATTATTTCATAGACTAACTTTTTATACAATAATTTAAATAAAACACAATTTTGACAACATAGTTTATAAAACATCAGTCCACACTCATTTATTATTCTTTGGTTTTAATCGATTGTATGAGGCATACTACTGACTGGAAGCTCATCATATATGTAATGTCTTTGTACAATCGCTCATTTGAATTGTTTCTTTCCATGACATACAAAACATCCACAAACAATACTTTTCTCAAAGTATTCATCCCATGTACTATAGTCCTGACCTACCTCTTCTTCAGTGCAATCATTTGTTGTGTCTGTAGTATCCATTGGCATATCCTCTTCCACCCACTGTCGTCTATGTGATTTAATAATTTTAGGTCCACGTCCACGTCCACATACATATCTTCTTCTTTTGCTAGTCGAACGCTCAGGCTTTGCGTTTTCTCTAATCTCCATCTAAAATAATCAACAACATGCATTAATTTATGTCAAGATTGGATAATACATTATAAATTTCAATAATACTATGAAAAAAGATGGAAGTATCACAAAATGCCATCAGATCATTTTTTCCTAAGTTAAGTCAAAATTTGAGTACCTGATGTCCCGCTTCATTTGTTGTGTCCTCATTTGATATGACATGATTTGTTGCCATGGCCTCGTCTCGCCCCTATAATACACAACATAGTAAATAATGTTTAGTACACCAATTATATCATTTCAACGAGTATGCTATCCAACACAAAACATCACTTTAGTCATATATTTGACATATTGATATCTCCTCTATGTTGTAGCATTTGTGAATTCATAAACACCTTCCTCCTTTGGTTGAGGTTGCTTTCTCTTCTTACCTCTATTGTATCTGTAGATTTTGTTGTCTCATCTATTTCCACCCACTTTCCTCTCAACGATTTAGTATTTCTATGTCGTCCACGTCCTCTCTCCATGGCCTCCTCCATGAATAAAAATGCTGCCACAGAAGCTTTCACCACACTACTGCCGAGAAGGAAGAAGCAACTTGCAAGACCACGGTAAAAACTGCTCTACTGCACCGAGCTGATGAAGGAGTCGTGGGACAGCGGTGGTCACCGCACTACCGCACGCCTTTGGTAGAAGACTTGCGGAAGTCACCACAACACCACTAGGAATAGAAGGAAGACTCGCATGCCGCCACAAAAGCTTTCACCGCACTACCACTGAGAAGGATGAAGCACCTCGTGGGACCACGGTAAAAATCGCTCTACCGCATCGAGTTGATGAAGGAGCCATGGGACAACGATGGTCACAAAAACAAGGCAGGAGTTGGAATTATTTCCAACACTCTGGATCCTGTCATACACAACAATGAAAATAGTCACTATACAACAATGATAGGCAATCAATTAGGTGCACTTGGCATCGTCTTAGGTGCCCCAAACAAATTACATTAACGGCCAAAAGTCGGCGCTAAATTTGGCGTTAATTAACACCGACTACTGAATCAAAATTAAAAAATAAAAACTTTCCCATGTGAAGGAAGAAATCAGACGACAAAAAAGGGAAAAATGCCGCACGAAGGAAGAGAGAAGGGTGCTACTAGCAATTGATGAGAAATTCGATTTAGTTTGCAACACCATAGGTAAGGTTACATTTTTTTTTTCTTGGTTTAATTCGTGATTGTTTACTGCTCTTTGTATTGCATTTGAATTCATGATTGTTTATTGGTTCGTGGCCTAACCTGTCAAGGCAACCTCTAAATTGTCCCATCATTATAAATTGTAAAACCTTTGAGAAACCAACAAAAAAATTTACCCTACCCATTTGAGCTTTGGCTCAAAATATTATAGCATGAACCAAGATGCCTCTGTATTCTTTCCCTAATCTGGGTGTCAAGAAAATAGTGAACTGCTTGGCAAATTTGGAAATTGGGTCGGTCATTGCTGAGCAACTGCTGAAAATAAACGCAAAAACAACTTGGTTTTGCCCAGTCGTGCCATAGTCACCGATGCCATGACAAATTCATGCAAGATTGCATTATGAAAGAGTTTTCATGATAAGGTTATCAACACTAAGCAAACCCAACAAACATATTTTCCCTAGGTTATCAACACTAAGCAAACCCAACGAACATATTTTCCCACAAAACAAAACTTTCACACCACAAATTGGACGGAAATTTTCATACTTGACAGTGTGTACTTCGTTTGCCTCCACAGACTGGACGAAAATAATTTGCCCTGGGTCACCTCAAAATGTCAAGCAATAGAAGGAAGCGAGCATTGTCAGCAAACTCTGGCCACAATGAGGTAATTCATTGTCAATTTATAGATTTGTAAATGTTTCCATTATTTCTTTGAATTTTACTTTTTAGTTTTTTATTTCTAAATTTAAAAGAAGAAATATAATATAAATATATATATATAGGGACATGAGACTAACAAAGATAAAGAGGAATTGTAGTTTTTAGTTTTTTATTTCTAAATGTAAAAGAAGAAATATAATTTAAAATATATATATATAGGGACATGAGACTGACAAAGATAAAGAGGAATTGGCTTCCATATTGGGGGTAGAGACAGTGAATAAATTGGTTAATGTGGATTGGACAATGCTTGCCAAATACATAGAAAAACAATCTGGTAACACCCCTCAAACACTGCAAACAAATCAATTGTGTGAAAGGAAATCAATTGATTCTCCAACCAGTCCTGGATCGAGCAAAAGATCCTGGAGGAAATCAGTGATAGTAAACTCTAAGAATGTGGAATAGGGATGAGAGACTTCCAATGTCCCGGCCACTCCTGGGACACAAACTTCTTCCACCACACCATGTTATCAATCTAGCATTGGTAGCTACAATACAAAGATAAAATACGAGGTGGTTTCAGGGGAAGTCCGAATGACGGATGTTGGGAAAAATTTTGTGAATAGGTTGAAGGAATCATGCCTTCAATGGTTCAAAGACCATCTACATTTTCCATTCTCACAGATACCCATGCAATTGAAAAAACAGTTATCCATGACATGGAGACTGAATTTGGCACAGGTTGGTCTGTAAAGAAGATAAAGGTACAAATGTCTCAAAACTGCAAGAGATTTCAATGCAACCAAACAAAGAAGATAAAAAAAATATCTCCTGAGCTAAGGCAGAAAAGAAGGCCAATTGATGTAAGTGTGAAAGTATGGAAAGAGCTTGTAAAAGCATATGAGAAGTCCGATGCACGAAGGAAGTTTGGTGAGGAGAGTACGCAGGTATTTGAATTTTCTCATAAGATTATATCAAATTTATTAAACGATATATAAATTTTATTTGTGCATAGTTAAATTGAATTAGTATATGTTTCAAGACAAGGTCTCCAAGGCTAGGCTTGAGAAACTTTGTGCCACGCATCGCAATGGCCATAAAGGTTTACAGGCCTTGATATGTACATTTGTAAGTATATTTAATATGTTAAATGATATATTTTTTATTTCCTTGGAAAAAGTAAATGATTGCATATTAATTAGTTTAACTAGTCCATGTGCCATGTTTTGACAGGAAGAGAAATATGGCCGCCATCCAAAGCAATTTGAAAATAATATGTTACAAAACAAAAAGTGGAACGATTTTGTAATTTGGATGGAGAACGAGGTATCAATAGTTGAGTTTCAATGATTTAGTTGGATATTATTGTGTTAATATGTCAATTTGCATCTCTTGTGTTGAGTTGTTTATTGATGTGTACAATGAGTAAATAGAGCTCAAATCTTATGATTACAAGATGACCATTTATGTGCATGAATAAATAGTAGAAGGATGTAGATGAACTCAATTCATCTGAATTTATGCCTCTTGGCAAACATTCCTCTTGAATCTCTAATATCAGGTGCCTGAGACTTCCATGTAGCTTTTACCTTTCATTGTCGCCTTTCTTGATCTTCATTGTCAGACTCATCTCCTTTTTCCTTATTTGCATTTTTGGCTTCGGCTTCTAATTCATACCATGTTTTACCTTCCTCCTCTTCAAAATCTTCTTCTTCTTCTTCTTTTTCCTCCTTTGAATCCATAAGAGATTCATCTTTTGAACCTTCCTCATCTGATTCTGATTCCTCTTCTACATCAGAGGGTTCATATCCTTGATCTGACTCTTCTGAATTATCAAAATCAGAATCACTAACTTCCATATTCAAAAATTCCCAACCAACATCTTCAATAAATTTATCTGGATCATCAGTAATAGTCTTCAAAATTGGCCACCAATTCAAGTTCATTCTACTTTCATAATACTTTATATCCATGGAGTTCAGCCATTCCTTGATGCCATCAAGCGAAGATTGAGGAATGACGTACATGTAGAGTACATCCCGCTTGAAGTCTTTGAAAACAATATCCATATCAAATGCCTTTTGCCCAAGTCCTACTCTCTCAAGGTTAACAATTCTCAATCTCACTAATAGCGATTACTAAGAAAGGTAATTCCACTGGAACTCCACCAAACAGTTTATCGTAGGAACAATAAAAGCAGAGGCTTTGAAAGGAACTCCATGAAAACCAAGATCTCTAAATGGTATATCAAACTCTAGTTCAAAATATTTTAGATGAGGCTGCTCCCATAGCTCTCTTACTCGCTTGAAAAATCCTTGAAACTTCGACTTCTTAACATTCAAAAGATAAATGGAATGTCCTCAACACCCAGTAGAGCTATCCAAAAAAGCTAACTAAAAACACAAACGTGCTCCTGCACACAATAGCCTAATGGGTGGTTGTCATAGAAGTCAAACTACCGAAGTAACAATATTGATCGAGTTAACATATATGCATCATTTGCATGAACAACTGAAATGTGTAACATATGTTAATCAATACATTGAATTTTGAGATGCGTTGAAATAATAAAAAAAAACATGTTTTGGGGAAAATATTAGCAACGTGGGGGAAGAAAGCATTAACCCTAATAAAAGAATTTTTTGTTGTTCTTGATACACCATATGTAAGCTTTCCTTGGATGACACTATTGAATTTCTATATGTTGTACCCCTTAAAAGTCCTACATGTTACAAATATGGAATACCAACGCACAACTTTGTATCGAGTCCAAAGACCAATGCATTCTGATAAGGTTAGCCAAACTTGATAAGGATGCAATCACTATTACATGTATTGACAATCCAAAATAGTCATGTAAATAAAACTACTTGTGAAAACCATAATTAATCAAATTATGCACATTCAAATCTAAGTTTGAAAGCTTGCATTTCAGTCCATGCATCTAAGTCCTTGTTGAAGATTGAGGGTGTCAACAACAAAGCTAGAATAAATCTCCTTAAACCATAGCTATTTTTAAAGTGCAATATTTCCAAATTCAAATCCACTTCTTGGCTAAGGAAAGGAGGTAGGATTGTTAGGTGCTACCTCAAACAGAGAAGGCCATAGAAAACATTGAAATAGAAGATCCAATAAGTGAGACATCATAGCTATAGACTGTAGAATTTGAGAAAGCCAACTTCACAGACCCCGAAGATCACCTGCATGCAAATAACCTGTCACAGAAGAAGACATTGGAGACAAAAAAGCAAGGGTGCTCTGAAAGCTGAAAATGTATTAATCAGAGAGTGTAAAATACAATGAGATCAATCCTTAAGAAAGGAGATCATCCAAAACCTAAAAGAAACCCTAATAGGTAGACATTTAATAATTAATATAATTATTAAATGTCACATTATGCAAACTAAGTGAAATCTTAAGAGAGGAATAAAGGCAACTTAATTAACACAATTAAGTTAAAACCTTTACTCTAACACCCCTCCTTAAGATGAGGAAGAGTGCAGCTACAAACAAGTGCAAGAAAGTAAAGGTAACTACTACAATGCATGAAAGGAAACATGGGTCCCGACAACCAGGCCTGATCAGGTACCCATTTACAAAAGCAATGCAAACTAAATGAAACGGGGTAAAGGAGAAAACCCAGTGGGAACAAAAATCCTCCCCAAAATAGAATGCAAAGAAAGGAATATGATGTAATAATGAAAGAAGGATAGGAGGTGGATTACATGATAAGTTATCGACATGAGTTTCGATGCAGAAAAATTTAAAAAAAATACAAAAAATCAATTTTTAATGCACATAGATAATCAAAATTCTTGCAATGCACATATGCTTGTGATACAAACAAAAGGTGCTTACACATTGGCTGAATATATCCTCATCAAAATGACCAGAAAGAAATTTCAAATTTGTAAGTAAACTTTGACACTCAAGAAAAACAGTCATAAAAATTGGAAGTAAACTTTGGCAGACATGTAGGTGAACTTAATTCATCTGACTTTATGCCTCTTGGCAGACATCGGGATCTCCCCTCCTAAAGTTTGGACCACATCCATTACCTCCACATAAAACTGGACATCCTTGGTCTTCTTGGTTCCCATGCCATGATATGGTTATGTAAATGAAAATGAAGCAAAGTAATCATCTCCTTCTCCGTTGGCTGGAAGAATGCATGCTTAATGTTTTGAAAAATGATATCAACTCTCTCTTTTGCTCTCATGGTTGAATACCAAAATCCATTATGACGGGCCTCCAGAGTTCTAGTCATCTTTCATCCTCTTCCACCAAATGTTGGCCTGATCCACACATCTGCCAACCTAATTGGCTTTGTTTTTGAAAGCTGAAGTTTCTCCTGAGTCACCAGTGTAGCTCTCTCTACCTTTTTAGACTCTTTCATTGCTACAGATCATCTCTGGGATTTAATAATTTGTACCACATGGTTGATGTGCTTTGAATCCTTGCATCAAAAGGAAATTTCCTTAACATAAATACTGCTAGGGAATTTCAATGTTACCATTGTAGTTGGCATTAAAGCCGGTACCTACAACATTGAAAATTATCCTTATATAAGAATTCCTTCCATCTTGTTGGCTTGTAAAAATCTTGATGGTGGCTACATGAAATCTGATTTTGATTCCTCTTCTATATTAGAGGGATCATATCCTTGATCCGACTCTTCTGAATTATCAGAATCAAAATCACTAGCTTCCATATTCAAAAATTCCCAACCACCATCTTCAATAAATTTATCTGGATCATCAGTAATACTCTTCAAAATTCAAGCATCGAGGATTTAATTCCTTTAGCAAAGGTAACTGCGGTGTGGGCCCCATCCGAACAGAAAGCAGGCCAAGGCGACGTGTTAAGTAACCGGAGCCCGACAAAAGGAAAGAAAAGTGTCTCAAAGGGAAGCTCCAATAGGACGCCACGTGGCAGTGGCCAGAAAGTTGTGAGCGGTATCAAAACAAAAGGCGAACAAAATCCCGACAAAGGTAACTGCGGTGTGGGCCCCATCCGAATAGAAAATAGGCCGAGGCGACGTGGCAAGCAACTGGAGCCTAGAAAAAGGAAAGAGAAGCATCTCAAAGGGAAGCTCCAATTGGACACCACATGGCGACGGTTGGAAAAGCTACGAGCGGTATTAAAACAAAAGCAAAAGCTGCGTAAGAAAGAAAGATCGCGAAGGAAAAGAGTGGGGATGGTTTTGTTGGGGGCCTTTTTCAGAGAGAACACTTAAAACACCGCTAGGGATTTGTCAAAATATTTGAAGAAGTAAGGCTAGGTCTGCAAGTTAAGGATGATGGCATTCTGGTTAAGGTTTTGAGGAAAAATGTGTTAGTTTCCTTCCGAACTAGCACAAACGGCGATAGCAGAGGCTAAATGGGATGCAACGAAGGTTTTCGAGGAAAGTCCAGGTTTCAAGGATTAACATGGTTGCCTTGACAGAGCTTGTATTCAGAAGGAGGGAAATGAGGATGATAAACCATTCGTGGGGTATGATTTTTTGCCAATGATTTGGGTCTGCAGGGTCTGATTGAAGGGTAGGGTGAAAATTCAATTCAGGGTTGGATTAGATGGAAGAGTGAGTGTCGGAGCTGGCATGGTTTTTGTTTGTTTTCCTTCCAAGGTTCTGAGGACGTGTAATTTGGGTGGGGTAATAGTATCAAATTGTATATAATTGGAAATTGGTAGATTATTAGGTAGGGTATATAGGTTTTTAATATGGCTTGTCAGATTTCTCATCGATATTTTGGTTCGTTTGTAGGTTTTTTGGGGCTTTAACCGAAGGTTTTCTCCCTAGCTCTTTCTTGCTGGTATGCCCTCCAGAGCCAGAATTTGGTATTACCTATCTATTATACTATTAATAATATTGTGGTCTTCCACTCTTGCTTAAAAAAAAAACTCTCCAAAATTGGTTGCCAGTTCAAGTTCATTCTGCTTTCACAATACTTTATATCCATGGAGTTCAACCATTCCTTGATGCCATCAAGTGAAGATTGAGGAATGGCGTCAATGCGGAGTACATCCCGCTTGAAGTCTTTGAAAACAATAGCCATTATATCAAATGCCTTTTTCCCAAGTCCTACTCTCTCAAGGTTAACGATCTCAATCTCACTAATAGTGATTACTAAGAAAAGTAATTCCACCAACTCTACTAAACAATTTACTGTAGGAACAATAAAAGTAGAGGATTTGAAAGGAACTCCATGAAAACCAAGCTGTCTAAATGGTATATCAAACTCTAGTTCAAAATCTTTTAGATGAGGCCGCTCCCATAGCTCTCTTACTCACTTAACAAATCCTTGAAACTCTGTATTGATTTTATTTTTCCTGTCCCTCTCTTGTTGTTCTTCCTCAATTTCATCAGGATCATACATTGACCTTCTTGCCCCTCCTAAAGTTTAGACCACATCCATTACCTCCACATAAAACTGGACATCCTTGGTCTTCTTGGTTCCCACGCCGTGATATGGTTATGCAAATGAAAATGAAGCAAAGTAATCATCTCCTTCTCCGCTGGCTGGAAGAATGCATGCTTAATGTTTTGATACATGATATCAACTCTCTCTTCTACTCTCATGTTTGAATACTGAAATCCATTAAGATGGGCCTCCAAAGTTCCAGTCATATTTCTTCCTCTTCCACCAAATGCTGGCCTGATCCACAAGTCTGCCAGCCTAATTGGCTTTGTTTTTGAAAGCTGAAGTTTCTCATGACTCACCAGTATTAGCTGTAACTTTTTTGAAATTTTATTATGGTATGTGCACTTTGATATGATGTAATATGATTATGGTTTCGTCTCATATGTTGTAATATTAGATATATAACAAAAAAATAAATTATTGCATGAAATAAATAATAACTTTTCATTTTAAATGATTTTTTTTTTTGCAGAACACGGGTCTTCCAGAAGATCAAGATGATCCTCAACATGATATAGATCCACAAAATATTGGTTCTACCGGTATAAATCACATGGCAAAGGATGATGATGACGCATATACAGAAGACACCGAGGCCAATAACAATGATGACAACGATGACAACGACGATGATGATCACGATGGTGATGATGATGAGATAGTTGGTGATAGTAACCAGTGACATTCATGATCATATAGACTACATCATGGATCATTGCTGATATATCGTTATGATGACTCTTTTCATGGTTACTATCATATGTATCATTTTCATAGCCTACAATACTATAGTGTTGAGTTGTATCATATTGACATGTATCATCTTCACTATATCATTTGGACATGTATCATCTTGACTTGTATCAATTTTAGTTACATAATTTATCAATTTTATTTATATCATTTGTACATGTATCATTTTCACTTATGTCAACTGTTAGACATGTATCATTTTGACATGTTTTTAATGTATTGGCATATTTGAATTTCACTTGTTTTAGTTATATATGATGATGATCTTATCAATATTGACTTGTCAATTTATATATATTAAAAGTGGTCGATAATTTTTGGATGGATATTTATTAAGTATGATATTTTAATTTAATGCTCAAGATGGATGTTGTCAAATTCAATTAAATTATAGATATTTGACTCACTTGTTTTAATTATAGATGATGATCATGTTACACTAATTATATTGTTATTTAATCATATGAGTTAAATAATTAAATTACTTACTTTTTAATCATATGAGTTATTTAAGAGGCACGATATATTTAACTAATTAAATTGAAATAAAACATATTAAATTAATAAATGGAAGTAAAACAAGAAGCATTTTTAGAAGCAACAATGGAAGCCAAACTAGAAGCAAACCATAAACAATCTTGGAAGCAAAATTGGAAGCAAACTTGGAAGCAAATTTGGAAGCAAATTTGGAAGCAAACTTGGAAGCAAAACTGGAAGCAAACCTGGAAGCAAAACCGAAAGCAAAACCGAAAGCAAACCTGGAAGCAAAATCAGAAGGAAACTTGAAAACAAAATCAGAAGCAAAACTGGAAGCAAAACCGGAAGCAAACTTGGAAGCAAAACTAGAAGCAAAACCAGAAACAAATTTGGAAGCAAAACAAAAGCAAAACTAGAAGCAAAACTGGAAGCAAAACCGGAAGCAAAACTAGAAGCAAACTTGGAAGCAAAACTAGAAGGAAAACCATAAGCAAAATTGGAAGTAAACCTTGAAGCAAAATTGGAAGCAAAATTGGAAGCAAACCTGGAAGCAAAATTGGACGTAAAATTGGAAGCAAAACTGGAAGCAAAACTAGAAGCAAAAATGGGAGTAGACATGGAAGCAAAACCGAAAGAAAAATTGGGCACCCATTTCGGCACAATTTCCGACGTTACTTCCCGGGGCTATTTTAGGCGCTATGATTTTTCAGCGCTAAAGACGACGCTCAATCCGACGCTAAATTCAGCGAAAAATTTGACGTCGAACTGATCATGCTTGTTTGCATCGGGTTGAGTGCTAGCCAAATTGTTCAATTCATGCACTCAAAATACACTAAAATCCGGCGTAAAAGTCGGCACTAATTGCTTGTTCTGCTGTTGTGAGGTGAAAGGCTTTAAACAAGGGGAAAAATATCGATGAAAGAAAACCCCACATAAACACTTAGACAAAGGAACCTTGAGGGGATAAGCCTACATGAATTTTAGAAATTTTAAAAGAGGCTACAAAAGACAAAAATACAACCCTGGTCCTTAACACAAAGATTTTACAATTTTTTTGCAAAGCCCCAACTGTGGCCATAAGATAAATGTGCACATATAATTTATTAAAAAATTATGATTTTTTATTTTGAAATACCCTCACAATTTATACAAGGGATCTTCTATTGCAACCACATTGTCTTTTATTTATACACTTTGAATGGTGTACTTACACATGTACATATGCATATGTATTTGTGTCTTACTAAATTTTTAGTAGTGTACTTATTCAACAAATGATTCTTCTAATATATTTGATTGAGGTCCTAAGTGTGTGACACAATATCCTCTCCTATCATATGTGCAAAAATAGATAAATTCAAATGTATATGAATGAACAAAAGTAGAAATATATGAAAGATCACAACATGAGCCCAAATTTACACAAGATTGCACCATTTATCTATATGTTTTTTTTCAATTTGAAGAATCAAGAGCCAAGCAAGTGAGAGCCAATCCATATGATTTGATTCTAACCACACGATGAACCCCTTATAACTTCTAAATTGTACACACTACCCGTAACACATATAATGGAGAAGTCGAACTTTAAATCTACAACCATTGTTTTTCTCTTTCAACAACTTGACTATCTTATCTACACCTTAAAACTACACCATTTATCTACATATAATTGTATTAAAACACTCTCAAAATAGACTCAAAACTGATAGAAATTTGCATAGGTAGGTATATAAATGTCACCATTACAACAGTTACAGAAAACTAAAAAGAAAACCAGGTGGACCAATTCTTCCTGATGCTACTTCTATCAATCGGCTCAGACCAAAATAATAAACCTCGAAGTTTAAACGACTTTCCCGGGTCAACACAAATTCCTCCGCCCCTTGGCCGCCTCGAGAATGGATCGATCGGTTTTGTCTTCTGGTTTTTTCAATCAAACGAGAAGATAAGCAATTTCATTCATTGTCACTTGGTTTTAATTACTTGCCCAGTGAAGTATATCACAAGCAGCAAAGCTATAGAGGCAGAAATTGCCATAACATTGTAATGAGGGCATCTGTAGAGCGGCCGACGCAGCTGCGTCTCTCTGTGCCCGCGCGTCCGCCGCTACGAGCTCCCAGTTCTTCTTCCTCCTCTTCCTCCTCCTCCTCTTCCCTACGACACTACCCTTCGTTCCCGTATACTCCATCATCAAAGTCCTTTCCTTTCAGCCCTGCCGCCACTCCGACTCCCTCCAAACGACCGGGGGCCAAAGTATGGCTGCCATGGCTCTGCACGCTGCTTCATCTGGCATCCCTCTACTGGCTCAATACGACCACGTCACTGCACCCAGTGACCTTCACCTTCCTGGCGCTTCTACTGTCGGCGGTGCTGACGGCGATGCAGCAGCAGCCGCCCCCACGTAACCGCCAGCTGACGGGCGTGCAGCGGGTTACGCTGGTGGCGGACGGTGCCGTGGTGGCTCTGCTCTTTTTCCTCCGCTTCACTGGTTGCAGAGCCTGCGGCCCCATGGAGGCCATCCTCGCCGAGTTCGCTGGTGCCCTCGCCGGCAAAGCATTGCTGGGAAAGTCGGGAGATCGCGGGAAACGAATCCGGGGCTTGGTGGCGCTGGTGACCGGATCGTTTCTTCTGTCGCGGGGTTGGGACCGCGCGGGTTGTTTTCCAGCGGGGGCTTATGATTCCGCCGCTGCGTTTTCATGTGACCGGATGTTTCGTCTGGCAGTGCCGCTCGCGGCGGGAGTAATGTCTTCGCTGGAGAAATCGTGCGCCAATCGGAGCTCCATACGTCAGCTGGGTAAGCGACGTATACGCCTGATTTCTCTGTCAATTGCTGCTGCAATTCTATTTCCGTTTGCCGTCACTAGTTTCTTTCTCTGGGACTGGAACCCTGGACCTGTATATGTTTCCTCGGGGGTATTGGTTGGAAGTGTGGCGTTGGGCGTGGTGGCGTCCTTTTATGGCGAAACATACAGCGAAGAGAAGCTCCTAATGCCGCCTCTGTCGCCCAAGCCGTTTTTTATGACTGTGTGCTGTTTGTGCGGCCTGGAGCTTGTTTTCGGACTGGAGTTATCACTGGTAGGCTTTCTGTTATGTTCGTTCATTCTGTGGATCGCCGTCAGAGATCTGGGATCTCCGTCTAGCTGGATGGCTTACTCAATTCTCGAATCGGATCCCTCTGACGCGTTTTTGTCCTTGGTGAAGAACCCGCTGCATCATATTCTCAGCGAAAGAAAGTCGAAGAAAATTGCGATTTTCCTTTTCATCAATACGGCATTTATGGTGGTTGAATTTGCTTCTGGTTTTATGAGTAACAGCCTGGGGCTTATTTCAGACGCCTGCCATATGCTGTTTGATTGTGCAGCCCTTGCGATTGGACTGTACGCATCATATATTTCTCGGCTTCCTGCAAACGCTAAGTTCAATTATGGGTATGGGAGATTTGAGGTTTTATCTGGGTATGTGAATGCTGTGTTTTTGGTGCTTGTTGGCTCGCTTATTGTGTTGGAGTCTCTAGAGAGGATTTTGGATCCGCAAGAAGTTTCTACAGAAAGCTTGTTGCTTGTTTCTGTTGGAGGGCTTCTGGTAAATATTGTGGGGTTGGTTTTTTTTCACGAGGAGCACCATCATGCCCACGTTGGCGGTAGCTGTACTCAATCTCATGGAGCTCACCCTCACACCCATTCGCTTGAAACCCATGACCATGATCACCATTCTCATAGTCATAGCCACACCTGCACAATTAACACTGTTCCCTGCGGCCTGGAGGACAAACATTTTGTCAGTCGTGAGAAAAATGGATCAAATTGCTCAAATAATTTCCATGAAGATCATGATGTTCATAAAGTAAGGCAAATTAATATGCAAGAGGACCATCCCAAATCTCATAGACATACAGGCAACAATCATGGGGAGGGGGAGACTCACCATCACAGTTTGCAAGGTGACAATTGTAAAGGGCATGGTCATATTAACCAGGCTGAACAGATCACCTGTGAGCAGCACCAACTAGTGGTGTCATCACACAAACATGATGGCCACAGCCACCCTAGTGAACATGATCATCAGATTCAAAGTGACCGTGATCATTTGGATAGAAAAGAAGGCTTAATGTGGGACAATCAAGTAAAAGATGTATGCTTAGCTCACCATGATGAACAGCATCACGATTTCAAAAATGATCATGATCATGATCATGGTCATGCACATGCTCATTCTCATTCTCCTTCACCTTTGGGGCATAGCCATTCAAATAGCAATTCTCACTTGGAGCATAGCCATTCACATAGCAATTCTCATTTGGAGCATAGCTGTTCACATAGCAATTCTCATTTAGAGCATAATCATTCTCACTTGAAGCCTAGCCAGTCGCATAGCGATTCTCATTTGGAGCATGGCCATTTACATGGTGATTCCCACTCGAAGCATAACCATTCACATTCAGGGCATTCTCATTTGGCAGAAAATCATTCATCCAAAGAGCATCGTCATATTGATCACAATATGGAGGGTATTTTCTTGCATGTACTTGCTGATACCTTGGGGAGTGTGGGAGTAGTAGCCTCTACTCTTTTGATAAAATACAAAGGTTGGCTTATAGCAGATCCAGCTTGCTCAATATTCATATCTGTTTTGATTATTTCATCTGTCATTCCTCTGCTTAGGAATGCTGCTGAAATACTGTTGCAGAGAGTACCTAGAGTCAATGAGCATGACATAAAGCAGGCCTTTAGAGATATACAGAGAATACAAGGTGTGCACGACTTTCAAAATATGCATGTTTGGAGCTTCACAAACAAGGAAGTTGTAGGGACACTTCATCTTCACATTTCTACTGAAAGTGATAAATCTTCAATTGGGACTCAAGTAACCCAATTGCTACGCGATGCTGGAATCAAGGATTTGACTCTTCAAATGGAATATGCAGTAAATTCATAGGCAATGGCTTCGAGCACAATTTACTTTGGCCGTTCAAAATTGATCTGCTTCCTGGTATCTTCAGGTAATAATTATTCTTTAATTTTCAAATATTTATGTGACTTTAAAATAAAATATAGATTATGATAGGTATTGTTTGGGTTTTTTGCTTGCCAGTTTCAATAGATTCAGTGGAATGGCTTATACAATATAGCATTTGAAATCACATTATGGGAAGCAGCTATTGGTGTCTTGAGATGACAATGCACTAAGTATTGTTTGCGTCTTGCGGAAATGAATGGTAGATAATTTTAGAATACAAGGCAAATCCGTTTGAGGAGATACCCAGTGAGAAACTAGGCTTCAGCTTTAAAATCCTTTTGAGTGAGATGCCATGCATAGGTCTGTCACACTGGGCTGACTGGTTAAGGCAGTGCTTTGCCAGGGAAAAGTTCACAGTGTAACCTTGGTAGACTTAGAGCTCCAAATTGATTGAAGGGACTTGAATGACCTCCAAATTAGATCTATGGTCTTTGGTCACCCAAGATCTCATAAAATCTCCTGACAGGAGGTAATTACAAGTAACTAAAACAGAATGACAACAATCTACATAACTTAACCGCACATCCACAATAATATTCATGAGACAGTTTGTCTATAAATTCTCCTTAACTTAATGTCAAACAACACTACTTCTTTATGTCTACATAATTATATATTATCTTTCTATAACTTAATGTCAAATAATGCTACTCTTTATATCCATATAATTACATATTATCTTTCTATATAGAAGAGTTTGCTTTCTTTTTAACAAATCTACTTTATCTGAGAATAAAGGCCCATTTCTTGCTTCCAATAAAATATTTAAATACCTAATCTGTATCAAGTTTTCTTCATTTCTGAGAAATATTTATTCATTTTATTTTCTGTATTATAATATTATTCTTATGTGGTCTTTTGGTTTTGTCACTGATACCTGTATCAATTCCCTCAGTTAAATAAAAAAGAGCATTTGCTGATTGACAAAAAGAGATTTTAGATATAGAGAAATTCTGAAATTAGTTTCATGTCTGTGTAACATAATATGGCAAGTCTTGTGTGCTAAAATTTGTTCAAACCCTTTTCTTAATCATCCAATAGTCATATTGTATCATTTTTTTTGTTGATAAATGAGGGGTTTTATTGGGGACCCTCGCCTGCTAGAAGTTAAACATTATGCTTACAAAACAATGCCCCTATGGGCCACAGCATGGACACACAGCTGTGGCTGGAAGAAAACAAAGGAGGCAGAGCTTGGGTTCAGCAATAACACACCCACAATAGATCAAAACGCAACAAGCCTAGAGAAATGAACAGTACACCATAGGCCTTGACCAAACACAGTAGAACCAACAAACAACTACACAGGAATCCCAGGGGAGGAAGGAATGTCATGCCCTGCTAAGAACACTGCCTTACAGATCGCTCCATTCTCAGGCATTAAAATCGCACCATTCCAAGGCATTAAAAGTGAATTAAATTAAAACAAAAGACAAAATTATGTTCATTAAGGCAGCGCTGGAATTTAATAAAAGATGGCCGACCCTTATAGTAATCAAAAGCGACGTCTTCCTTGGGCAATTGCATCCCTTGGAGAAGTCATTCCTCTTCATGAAGAGGCATCAAGAACAGAGTATAAAAAAAGAGAAATCTGAATTGAGGAAGGCATTGAATCAATCAAGCAGATTGGATAAAAGAAAAATAGGAATTAGAGATTATAAGAGATCTATTGGAATAAATATTATTTTTTGCAAGGATATTATTGGGAAGTAAGTTTTAAATATAATTAGGAATATATATATGCATTATAATGGCATAATGAAATGACATTTGATTTACAATTATAATAAGTTTCCATCAGCAATCATATTTGGGATCAATTTGAAATGTCTGATAGGAAGATGCAGCAGTACAGGTTCCCTCATCAAGTACGCTAACCCCAAGATGGATGGACTGGAGGTCCTGCCATATTTGTGGGCCAAGAGGCCAAATGACTTGGAGGCTCTTTCCGTGCCCTTGGGCTTGGTTGAGGAGGACAGTCTCCCGGCATCCTATCAAACTTTTCCATCGGATTCCTAATGTGGTTGGCTATTGGAAATAAGCTATGAAATAGATACAAATGAATTTACGATATTTTGATTTCAATAGAGATTATTTGTATATGATCATAGATCTTTGATATTTTTTTTTTGATATGCAAGATTATAATTTTTTTATTATAATAGCGAAATTACAATCGTCTGCCATGCAGTAAAAAAGTTTTATCAAAAAAACCATATAGCCATCCGACCAGCATATTCACCTTCTGTAAACCAGCACCAAAATAAACTAACTACCCATATCCACCTATGCTCCATGGGGTTTCGAGGACGGCGAGAACCCGGTACGTCGGGACGAGTTTCTGGTACGGGGGTACTTTTGGGTCATTTTTTAGGGGACGGCAGGGGACGGCTGATAAAAAAATAGGGAAATTTTTAAAAATATAGAGAAATTTTAAATGTTCATAGCATAACATTGATAAAGCATTCATTCTAGACATTGTATAAGCTTACTATATATCATTAGACTTGAATTGAGATTTCACATGAGAATCGACAAACAAATTAACAGAATTCAAATGTTTTTCATTATCAATGTGCATACATATCATATAAGAGTCTGATAATTATAACCAAAATGCCCAAAGGCTCCAAGTCTCAACTATGAAATGACATGATAAACATAAAACTAAGAAAATATATTGCTGTCCAATGTCCCTAATCAGCAAAAGGTAGGTCTAAATCAGCATCGCCCTCATCATTGCCATCGGAGCTCGAGTCTAAGTCAGTGTCAGTGTCCATGTCAATAGAAGGATCTGCCTCAGCCAATGGAACCGCAACCAATCCCTCTTGTGCATCCTCATCCTCAATCTGCATAGCATCTTCGGGATTAACATCCCATCGTAAGGCTGGAGTCTGACGATACTCACTAGACTGGCGATCTTGTAGCCGCAAAGCACTATGTACTGCCACCAACTTCTCCGATCGTCTAGAGGTAAGGCAATTCCTCTTGATTGATTGGATGAAGCTATATGTGGACCAATTCCTCTCAGCAGCAGAGGAACTGACAACCTGTGAAAGAAGACAAACGACAAGTAATCTCAAGTCTGGTGCATCCTTCCCATGCCACGTCCACCATCCAATAGGGTCGGTTTGAGCCAATGTAGCTCGATCCATCCTCGCCTCTGGTTTGCCGAAGGTTGGACCACGATGATTGGTAAATGCAAGCCACTGTGTGCGAAGTATAGTAGATTCCTCCGAAGTATACATTTTTGTAAGGGCTTTCATGAAGCCTTCTTTCACCTCTTCATCATGAGATGGAGCCACTCTCCCAGGTCTCGGTGCATACCATTTTGGATTGAGAGCATAGGCTGTCATATGTAGCGGGGTGTTCATAATGTCCCACCGCCGCATCACAATGGGCCTAAGATGCTCCTCATAAAATGCCAAAGTAGGGTCCTTGCCATAAATTGCTTGCTTGACCTGTCCAAGCATACTATCAAAGGTCTCATAAATCTCTCCAAGGCTAGGAGAGTCAGTATCAGCATATCTAATCACTTGCACAATAGGTTGGATGAAGGAGCATACATATCTGCAAGTGCAAACAAGTTACAAAAATTAAAATCAGCTAGCCTATAAATATTAAATAATAAAATGAAAATCAGCAATAATAAAATTATGAAATAATTTAAATAAATAATAAAATCAGCAATGCCAATTTTCTTACCTCATTGTGGACCATCGGTCATCATCAAGGATTTTTTGTTTCACCCTTTTTCCCTCTAGTGTGCTTGACTCATGCCATCTACCCCACTCTACATTGACCACCATTATTTGTAGAGCCTCTTGGATCTCAACCATCCTCTCTAATAAAATGAAGTAGCTGGCATATCTATTCTCCACGGGCTTGAGGAATTCCTTCCTCGAAAATGTTCTGAACAAAGCAAGTGAAGTTTGATGGTTGCAAATGAACATTTGCACCTCTCTAGCCTCCGCAACCACTGCCTTCACCCAATCTATCTTCCCAATGTCCTTCAAGGTATTGTTCAACGCATGCACACAACAAGGGGTCCAAAAAATGTGCTTATAAGCACTCTCCACCATCAATCCAGCTAATTTACACACACGGGCTGAATCGGTCACTACCTGGCAATGGCATATCATCAAGTTGATATGAGATTAGTATAGATATCAATTTAATAATTTAATAATTTTTTTAATTTATAGATGATGTCTCACATTCCAAATCAAAAATAAGAAAGAACAAAAATCAAAATGTGAATCTGTGATCAATACCTGCACAACATTAGAGGCTCCAACCTCCTCTATAGCATCTCTTAAAATCTGAAATTGGAAGGTTGCATCCTTCCTTTTGCTTGAACAATCTATAGCTCTAAGAAAATAAGAGCCTGCTGTACTAGTCACAATAAGATTGATGAGTTGCCGATGTTTGATATCGGTCCACCCATCCATGACTATGGAGCAGCCATCTGTCAACCATGTTTGTCTCATATCCTCCATCAAAATACTCACCTTGGAGTATTCTTTATCAAGTAGAGTGGTGCGTAGCTTAGTTTCTCCAGGTGGAACATATGAGGGACCAGCAGCTATTATATCTTTGCACATTTTTTTAAAATATGGTGAACATGAGACATGAAATGGTATGGCATTACCATAAAAAAACTTGGCAATAGAGGAATCAGCCCCATCTTTTACTGTAACATTAAACATATCAGCAACATGCATACTTCTTTTCTTTCCTCTAGTAGAATCCTCCCCCACATGAGATTGAGAAGCTGAAGCAACATCCACCG
Organism: Sequoiadendron giganteum; assembly: GCA_007115665.2. Classification (NCBI taxonomy): domain Eukaryota; kingdom Viridiplantae; phylum Streptophyta; class Pinopsida; order Cupressales; family Cupressaceae; genus Sequoiadendron; species Sequoiadendron giganteum. Next base: position 609,929,390 of record CM021100.1, on the reverse strand, counting down.
ATGGTGTAGGCCTTCCCATACTAGGCTGCAAACTCTCAATTGAAACCCTTTTCTTTAATGCCTTCCCCTCATTATGCAATCTAGTTGCCTCAATTTTTTCTTGTTGGGTTATTTTTCTACACCCTTTCACCCCTTGACCACCAATCCACAAAAGATGGCAATAAACTCTCGTATAGCTGCCATAGTAATGTTTGTGGCACAAATGACATTCCCATAATCTACTACCCCCCAAATTTTTTTAATTATTTTTATCAACTCTTGTTGCAAATTGTAGTAGAGGCTTTTTGGGGTTAAATGGCCTTTTGCCCATGTTTTGAGGATTTCAGATGGACAATCAAATGGGTTTGAACTTGCTGACCCTACTCCACTCCCACTCTCTGAACACCCCCCAATGTTTGCAGTGGCACTATTTCTAGGTCTATTTCTTGTTCTTTCACTTCTTTGAGTTTGAGTTCTTTCTTGCATTTGAATTTCAATATCATGATCATCACTTTCACTATCACTGTTGTTACTCATGATTGTTTTTTAAATTCAAAGAGCTGCAAGTTGAAAAAAATAAAAAAATAAACCCACAATGCCCTTCTTATGTGTTGAAAAACTTAAAAAAATCTTGCAAAAATTAATAAGAAATAGCAAATACAAAAAAAAGATGAAAAAAATACCTCTAATATGCTGAAATGATGCCCTAAGCTCTTCTCCAACCTGTTGTTTTCTCCTTCACTTAGTTGTTCCTCTTTTGCTTTCCTTCACTTCACAATGGAAAAGTAAAAATGAGTTACTTTTTCTCATTTTGGAGCTTAAATGTCACTTACATTAGGTCAAGTGTGGTGGGGCGTCCCTTGTGGGCCCGCCCATTGTTTTATTTTTATTAAAAAACTCTTATGGTACGATCGGGGTACGGCTAGGTAGTACTGGGTACTGCTAGCCATACCCGGTACGATTGGGGTACGGCTAGGCAGTACCGGGTACTGAAGACCCCTATTTCCTAGCTAGAAGTCCCCTAAAAGTACTCGTGTCCCCTTTTTTCTGGCAAACCGTCCCCTAGAAGTACCGGGTACTTGGAGGGCAAAGGGGGACGGCTAGGGTACGTTTCCTAGCCGTACCCGCGTCCCCGTTTCGTACCCAGTACGGGAAACGGGTAAAAATCTTAGGGGACTTGTCCCCGTGGAGCATAGATATCCCGTCCAGAGAATGCACTACCAAAAAAGCCATTTAATGGCTGTATCGCCACCAAGGCTTCCAACAATACTGGCAAAAAACTAACCAGCCCCTTCATACCAAAAAACCTCTACCCAAAGCCCAACTACAGAAACTTGTTTAATTTTGCAAATTCCTCAAAGTCTGATTTCCACTCCACACCGCCAACCGCCAACTGCCAACAGCCCAAAGAATTTCTTACGAAATTCAACAGCTATCGCCACTAACATCCGGTGCCTCATGAAACCCGGCCCATGCAAATCCCGGAGGAATGGGAAGATCTTCACCATCTCCTCCGTGCGAAGCCGTTCCAAATCGCAAGGCCTCGGGCAGCCCTTGCCTTCAATTACCGCGTTGAGAACCTCGTCCACTCCTTCCACCAAATCCTCCCTAAACATTCTAACCAGCAACCCTTTCGCTTCAGCCTTCAGAATTTTCATGTCCAGGAGAGAAGCTAGGAAATGAGAGGAAACGTGCAAATTGTCCCTCCCGTACTCCTTGCACTCCAAATGAGCAGAACCCAGCACTATCTTCACAACCGCAACCACCAACGGATCATAATTGTTCAGAATTCGCTTTAATCTCTGATCAGTGACCTCCCTGAATGAGGTTTGCCTCACACCTCAATGAAATTGGGGTATCAGCTCCAAAACGAGCGAGACCCGCCACCGAGACCTCAATAGCAAATTTCGAGCCCTTCGCCATTAGCAATCTTGCGATGATTGCACCCGGCTAGAATGAAAGGAGGTAGCCCACATGCACCACACTCACTTGCAATGAAAACTGTTCACCAAAAACTGATATGAGCCTTAAATAAATAAAAAACGCAGATCACAAGACCGTCGTCATCCTTTGCAAATAGTACTCCATCCAGCATGCAAGATGTCCTGACAAGAGGAGGAAATCCCTTCACCATTATATCCACTCATCACTATGCATTGGAGAGGGAGCCGTAGCTGTCCTCAGCTAAGAGCCGTATACATTGCGAAAAGGTAAGCCACATCAACCATTCCACTGTGATTGCCAACGCAGCTCCCCAGGTCCCAATATCCTGCCGCTGTGGCATCAAATGCCACCTCCCTCTGCCATCTTGGAGGGGCGCCTGCCCTTCCGCCCACAATCATAGATCTTTGATATTAACATATTAATTAATTAAGATTTTCTCTAAATTGTATTACAATTATGTAATGTGATAGAATTTTATTGGTAAATGAATTGCATTTGTTGGAATTGTTATTTTTGGGCAAAAATCAGGTGTATACCAAAAAGGGGGTATTATAAGGAAGCACACCCTGGGTCCCACCCACCAAGGGATCAATCCCAGGAGAAGTGACAATCTCATTCATTCCAGCCTCCTTCACAACAAGCTTGGAAGCTTCAAAGTCACCCTGGTGCTGGTGGCCATGATCTCTACCACAGCCCCTCCCATGACCATGACCCATAGAGAGGTCAATCAGCACCAGGTGTATATTATCAACTCCAAGCCCAGCCAACAAAATTTTGTTGTATTTATTCCACCCAATTAGTTCATATCTAACCTCTTAACACATTGAACACTTTTGCAACTAGTTTCTTATTTGAGATCATGCCCTTGACAGCATGCAATGAAAGCCACAAACCTTGGAGCAGTTTAAGCAAGTTAACAGTGTTATATCCATACAGGGAAACCGGCAGAACCCTGTGGAGGTAATAGCAAGCAGGCTTAACACAAGCAACAAAGGCCATGTCAGATGTGTGGAAGTTCTGAGATTTCAAGAAAACAGGCTGTGGCAATGACATAAAAATCCATTGGTTTCCTCCACTGTCAATGTCAATTTGTTGGCTTTGTTAAAATCCTGGAAATGGGAGTGCATCCTTTCAACCCTATGCTCTAGCAATTGGAGGCATCGAAGGAGGGGACGCAGTGTTGTCAAAAGCAAAGAACTCCTTGTAATGGAAGTGCATTTTTTTGACCCTATACTCCAGTGATTGGAGGGTAGAAGCATGGGTGAGGAAGTGGGGGCCCTAACAGTCATTGATGAACCTGCATCACCCACATGGGGGTGAACAACAGTAAGGTCATCTAGAGACAATCTCTCAACCACTTTACCACCACTAAACTCCTAGATAAACTCCCTGCCTCTGCGATTTAATCCTCCCCCATGAAAAATCGACCAGCCATTGAAATACCCTCCAATTCCTAACCTGGGGCACCAAAATTTATAGGATTTAGTCTGTTGGTATAGAGTTTGTATGCATTACACTTGGATAGTCTACTCCTTTCAACCCTCTGGTCCAAGCACATCCTGGATAAAATTCACTTCCAGCATTTCAGTCACCCCAAAAATCATTTTAAGATGTCTGGTGAGAATGCTATCCCCCATTGACACATTTATGTATGAGTAGGCAAAACCAAGAAGCCATAGCTCAGGAAACAAGGGCAGATAGAGGGAAGGAAACATATTAGCCACAGAGACAAGAGAAGGGCAGAGGTGGAGTTCGCACAGCCACCAACTGCAATAAGAAAATTTCACGTTACCTTTGTTTGCATAGATTAGTGGCCAACCTATACAAACAATTTATTAAACTACGAAGAGACAACACCTCTAGTTGCCTTTCCTCAGAAACAAGATGTTTTTCCTTTCGAATTGCAAAAACTGCCTAGCTAATTGAAGACACTAATCCAGAAGAATTAGACCTCAATAACATTGAACAGGTTTACAAAGGTCCCACATAGGGTATGGGAACATTTGCTTCAGACTTGACTAGTCATTCAAATCATCACTGGTGAACGAGGAGAAAATATCCAAGCTGAGCCCATGATTGGCCTGTGTGAGAAGTCAATTAAATGGATCAAACATCCTAGCCAGTTCTCTAACTGGTTTCAGGATGTTGATAAGCCTCCAATTTAGGAGTGGAGCATTTGTTCAGAGCTGTGATCATAATCTGAGAATTGTCCCCAACTTTCAATCAGGGAAGGTGCAAATCAAGAGCCAACTTCAAATCCTTGATAAAGCCAAAGCTTCTACTTCGTTATTAGTACCATATGGGAGGAGCAAAGCCACAGCCATGATTATCTTGCCTTCACACTCCTTGATTTTACAGTCCACACCTGCATGACGGGTTTGTTTAGAATCTCCATCAAAAGTTTAGTTTCCATCTTGAAGAGAATGGTGGGCTCCAACTGATACAACTTTTGTTTCAACTTTCTCCCTAATGCTCCTCTTGTTCTTTTTGTTCTAATTGTTTTCGTTTGGCCTAGTCAGGATTTCTATTACATGTTTCTGAGATATCTTTTTATCATCCAGTCAAAGCATTATTGAATTTAAGTGCATTATTAGCTGTATCTCGCTATTTTTTCTTGTGCATACTCACTACTGAGTATGTTATTCTCGAAAGGACACAATGTCGGCACAAGCAATATTCATAGCCGTTACATGTTTTTTTGGGCAGTTGGTGGTCAGAGTCAAACAAAAGTCCACTCGACTTTCACAAGGGCCATGATTAAGGGAAACAAGAGACCTGTTAAGCAAAAAATTAATGTATACTTTCTATTATCGCTCGTTATCTGATTCATGCACATATCTCATATCTCCTACATGACATCCTTTGCTCTTGACCCGCAAAGTTTATACACATTATGTTAAAAATATACCTTGTTGTCACATCTGCTTGAAACCTTGAGATTTGTGTAAAGTTTTCCTTGCATAAATGTAGTAGTTGACTACCAATTACCATATATCTTAGTATTCACAACTTTTTGCTGACAGCATTTGGCAAGAAGCAAGGCCGACTTGAAAAATAATTTCATACAACAGTATACTCAGAAACAGTAATATTGTCCTGATCACCACACTCATCTTGAATCTATTTTTTCTGATCTTATGTGGCATATGAGAATTATATAGCATATCGTAATTATGTATCAATTTCTATGTATTACTGTTAGTCTGTCACGATTCTGATTGTATGTCTGATATATCCTTGGATTTGAATTTGAGAGGAGCTTAACGCAAATTTGGGAGCTTCAAAGTTTACGTAAAAAGAAAAACCCTAGTGATTAATTAGATATTTGATTATGTAGAAAAATACCTAGTTGGTAGAAATTTTACTGATTGATTTTGAATGAACTTTGCAGATCCATATTTAGAAACGTTGAAATCTGGCTGAGTAATCTCACCATTATGTGTCTTGGAAGCACTCTGGATGCTGGTTTCGTATGTAAACAACTAACAGAGTTTCATCAATGGTTGAAAGTTTGGAACAAAGCTGATCATTCATTGGCAGGTGGTTGGTAGCTATGGGTTATCTTTCTTTGATTAATTTTGCTTGGAAGTTACGGGATGCATATGCCTTCCAATTACCATTAAAGAGCAATTGCCTTGATTGTGCCAAATATTGTGCTGCTGTACTCATACAGCTGTCAAAAAAAAAGGATTGATAGATAGGCTTTTGCTTTAGCAGATGACTGATAGCCGAATGAGCTTTTATGTTTTGTTGAATATCATTATTTTATAAATCATCCAGTTCTTGTGCAGGACTTATTTGTGCAGGACTTATTTGTGCTTTGACAAGTACCATTAAAGAGCAATTGCCTATATTGTGCCAAATGTTGTGCTTATCTGCACATATGGCTGTAAGAAAAAAATGAAATGATAGACAAGTTTTTGCTTGAGCTGCTGACTGATAACAGCCAGATGAGCTCCTACGTGAGCTCTGACAAATCATCTTTTATATTCTCCCAGGAAGAAACATCATCACTCGTTACAAAAAAGAATAATATATTTGGATAATCATTGCTGATAGCAGGGTTATTTTCCTTTCTGTATTAGCGAATGGTCATTTAGCTGCGTGTTAGTTTTATGCTGATTTACTTATTTATCTAATAGATGGGGAGTTGAATAATTTGAGGAAAAGGCTATGTGTTTTAAGGAATTTATAATTGTCAACAAGGTATATTAGCCCATCATAAACCAAAGTTATACCTAAGTGGAGACATTCCTAATCTTTTTCTTTTGATTTCACTGCATATGTGCATCTTCATAGAAGTTTGGAACTTTATAGTTATGATAGATAAGGTAGAATCATCATCCATATGCAAGATAATCATGAAGACAACCTTTTCTCTGTAGTCTTGAGAATCTTCATAATTGTTATACTGGTAAATTCACAACAGTTGCATGTTTCTTTAGGAGTGCAGTGACTTGTAGACAAATTGATCATCAATTTTTCAATGAGAGGCCTTCGATCATCCCTCCTCTTCGAAAATTTGAGTGTTTAATATTGACCACTTAACTTTTGACGGTTAGGATTTAGCAGTTCCACAGTTTCTTAGTGGTGTTGAAGAAATAATGATAAGGTTTTGAACTCCTGTAGTCATTCCGGTTTATCACAACGAAAGACCTAACAACCTTTTTGGTGTTGCATATGGATAGATCTACATTAATGCATGACTGTTGGCCAAATGTCAGATTGGGGACAAATAACAAATAAGAACAATTTGAAATGCTCAGAAATATAAACTAATACAGTAATTTTTTTTAAAGTGAATCTTCTACAAAGCAAGTGGATCTTATTGATTCTTTAATATTTTTTTGCCTTTAACCTAAAGATTAAACCCTGTTCAAATCCCGGCAGTAGCTTCTTATGCTGAGTGCTTGAGAGAGTTTATAATAATTCAAAAAATTACGGTCATCTCATCCAGCACTCTGGTTTGGTGTTTTTGTGTGGATATTTATTTACAAGAGAATTGTCCGTGTTTTAACCAACCCAAGTATGGAAATTGAAAAGCGAAGGCAAACCCATTTTGGGAATGCAATGATGGTATATTCCTATGCTGTGCAAGCGTAATAAAGCATAGGCATGTTAGAGGTTGTAATAAATGAAAAGACTGTAAGTGCCCCATCCAACACTTTGGTTTGGTGTGGATCTACACTTCCAAGAGAATTGGCTTGTGTTTTAATCGACCCAAGTATGGAAATTGAAAGTGAAGGCAAAATCTATCTTGGAAGCTTCTAGAACAAGAAGTTATTTTCTACAAAATGAAAGCATTCCAAAGTTGATTGCCAATATCAATACAACAAACAAAATGTTTCATTGAGTAACGGCGATGGAACATTTGAGCGGAGTGAAGCATTGCACGTTGCAAACGGCGAGGAAAACCCTAAGTGTGAAAGGCGATGGTTTTGGCTCCTTTGATGATGATGTTGAAGGTGAGGGCGATTTTGAAGATAGTGAGGGCGTTGAGGAGTTGGTCCCGAGTGTTGCTTCCCTCTCCCTTGTGGCGGCGGCGATAGGCTCCGGATTTGTTTGCTCTGTTCCTTTTAGGGTTGAGGGGTTTGTGGATGCTTGTGTTATGAAATGGCTAGTGAGGAGGCATATATTTGGTGGGGGGAGGAAGAAGATTTTGCTTCCCGTCTACCTTTGATTTCTTGCCTACTAATGGGGATGCGCCCTGGATGAAGAGGAGCTCCTCGTGATTTTCCTCTTGGATAGGTGAATAAGATTGTTGAGGTGCTTGTGGCTAAGGCCATTGATGGTGAACAACTTTTGGGTTTGAGAAAATGGTTTCTTTTCCCTTCTAAGGGTGTTTTGCCTTCCACGACGAAGCTTATGGATACAATTCTGCCTATTACCATTTCTTCTGCTTTGGATGAGTGAGGGTTTGAGTCATTGGTTGATGAAGTTGCTGCTTTTTTTCTTGTTGTTGTTACTTCTCTTGTTGTCGTTTTAGAGGTTGCTGTTGATTTGGTTGTTGTTCCGGATTTTACCTCAAGTGATGTGGAGGAAGGTTGTTTTGTTGGGAGTTTTGTCTCTCTAGAGGATAAGGAGGTTGCACAAATCATTATTGATGTTCTTGATTCTCTTCTTATTGAGACATCTGATTGGCTAAGGAGCTCTCTTGTTGGGAGATTTTGTGGTAATCGTCCCAATATTGATACTGTTAAAAGATGGATCATTCGAGTTTGGAAGCTTTGTAGCAAGGTTGAGGTATCTACAATGTTGAATAGTTTTTTTTTTTTACTTTTCCCGTCAAGAGGATAGTTCTAAGGTCCTTTTTGATGACCCTTGGTTTTTGGGTTTAAATGGTGTAAGTCTCCAAAATTGGTTGCCTAGTTTCAACCCTATGTTAGAAACTTTCAAGTTTACTATTTGGGCCCGTTTGCATGGGCTTCCCTTGGAATTTTGGAATGAAAAGATTTTCATGTCTATTGCCAATTCTTTTGGGCAATATTGTACTATTGATAAGATCACTAAATTTATGAAGCATTTGTTATTTGCTAGATTTGGTGTGTTTGTGGAGAAAACTCAACAACTTCCCACTTAGGTTACCTTGTCTTCAAAATTTGGAGCTTGGGTGCAAAAGATAGACTAGAAGACACCTTGGTTATCTGCCTTTCTTGTGGTAAAGTGGGTCATACCTCCACTACTTGTCTTAAGAATAAGAAACAATACTTTGATTGGAAGAAGGATCATCAACAAGTTGCTAAGGAGGATTCCATTACTCCTATTTGTTAGGAAGTTCTGAACTTGATCTTAAAGAGTACCCCCCAATGGATTGTTTGTTGATGGACCTCTCGTTTATTGCCTTGGGGATGGGAGATTGTTCTATTAGTGATAGTATGTCTCCTCTTTGCAACAAAAAGTTTAGTTTTGGGGAGAAGGATCCTTGTTATGAGATAAAGCAAAGTTCTTTGGAACAATTTTTTTAACCACCCCGACTTTGGGTGGGTTGGTCGGTCTTTTAGTCTTGTTGTTCCTTCTGTTGTCTTTTGTTGTTAGTTTTTGCCGATTGTGCTCCATGATCTATCTTTTTTTTGTAAAAGGATCGGGGCCCTTTCAAAACCTTGCTTACCTAATAAAAAAAGACTAACAATAAGAGAAACAATAAAGTATCATTAATAGACGTATTTTCTAGAAAGTGGGTGTGACCTTATGATTTGTAACAACGCGATGTCCTACATGAGACTTTTGAAGCTTTACGCTTCAATAACCTTTTATTAATTCTCATTAATTATATACAAAGATTTTTTGATTTGTCATGTGAATTAAGAACCCAAAATTTGTAGAAATTAGAAGCTATTTAAGAGTGAAAAGTGAAAAATATTTCTTTTAAAATTAGAGTTTTTCACTGGTGGCTACATCAAATAGATATACGTGCATTGAATATATTAATCATAATGCCCTAGTTCACCATATTTGGAGCTATTGTAATAACAAAGAGAAATTAGGTTTGAAGTTGTCTCGAGGCAAGTTTTACTACATGGTGACAGTTGATTAGGACTGTTTGGCATTCATCAAGAGGTTTTGGTTTGCTCCACCATTTGAATCAAATCTTGGGTATTTGTTTCAAGGTTCATTTTTACTTGTCTCAGTGAAATGTTTGAGAAGTGCCACTCTTCCTAACTTGTCGCCTATATAATTTACCTATGGGAATTCACAAAAATTAAAGAGATCATACAAAAACCTTGTACTCTTTGCACTACTTTCTTATTTTGTATTATGTAAAGACTCCAAGAATTAAACCCTTCTCACAACCACAAAGGTATGTAGATGTTGCAAATATCTAACTTGCACTAGGAAGAGTCCAAGATATGCACAATTGTGTATCCAAACATCTCATATATTGATAAAGATAGGCACACCAAAAGCTTATGTGCAGGTTGAAGTGATTCAAGGTTTCTATTGCCTATCTCCCAAACTTATGTCAGAGTGATAATGGAAATAGCCTCAGTGGCAACTCCACCTTCCTACATAGCAATGATTGTATATATCAACCGTGTTGGTAATTGCTTGTGCATGTAGTTGAAAGGTCGTGTATGAATTTTATGAAGTGGTGAGAGTTAAAGGTTTATAGATGGTGAGAAAGAGTGAGAGATAGAGATAGAGTGAGAGACAGAGATATAAGGAGATATATAGAGAGGGGGAGAGGGGGAGGGAGACGGAGAGGGAGATATATAGTTAGAGGACGATATAAAGAGATGGAGAAGGATAGGGAAAGAGATAGAGTGATAGGGAGATAGAGGTAGAGAAAGATATGGATAGAGAAAAAGATAGAGAGAGGAGTGAGGGAGTAGAGAGAGTGAGTGAGAGAGGGGGGAGGGAGAGGGAGAGATAACTCAATAGATAGAGAGGAAGTGATATAGATAGAGGGAGATATCGAGAGATAAAGAGGGATAGGTAGAGAGAGAGAAATAGGGAGATAGAGGAATGCCATTCAAATCTTACAAGTATATGAGTATATACATGTGGTGATGTGTGGACCAATTCATAATTGACACATCAACAAAGATGTTAACATAGGTTGAGACCTAGTATGGTGGTTATACCTTTGATAAATCTTTGTACCAATGGTAATAGTTTTAACGAAATATTGAATTATTTGTAATTGACATGTATAACCTTATTTTGTTTTTTTGGTCATATATGCACTATCCTTTAATGCCAATATCCCCTTGTACTTGTCAAGATAGAAGACATTTGAGGGATCAAAATGTAAAACATCTTCAACTATGATATTTGACATCTTATTCATAATTGTAATAATTGGTAAGTTGAATTTTGTAGAGGAGAGAGTGCCAAGGGAGGAAACAACTTGGAAATTACATAGGACATGTCAATATCCATTGAATATGTATTAAGTTACAATTGATCTATTGTATCTTCTTTCACAGTTCTCTTGTTTGTACTTGTTTCTCACCTTTGGGAGTCTTAAATTAGGTGTCATTATTTTCCTTACACCCATACTTGCTTTGCTTTAGTTTCACATACAACCTTATGACTATGAAGCTATTATTTTGATTATATGTTCTGGAATGTTGATACATTATGAGGTAAGTCCTCCTAAGTCCCATACAACCTCAGACCCTTCTAATGACTTGCTTGTGTTGATAATCACAGTCTAAAATGAATTAACATTAGCTTTCATTTTCTATCCAACAACCATGTTAAGTTTAATTTAATCTAAATTGTTCCATCATATGTATGTATTATTTACAAATTTAATTAATAACTAGAACAAATATTATTTTTATAATGACAAAATAATATTAAATTAATTTATTATTTATTATATAATATTAAATAGATTTTAAATAATATATATTATTGACTAATATTTGAAATATAATATAATTATATATAAAAGTATTGTTTTTATAATTATAAAATAATTTATAATTTATTATTTTATATTAAATAAAATTAATAATTTAAATATAATATAATCATATAATAATTATTTAAATAATAATTATAAAAGAAAAAAGCAAGGATAAGATCAAATAAGATAAGATAAGATAATAAGATAATAATAATATACAATAATAATATAATAAAAAAAAAAAAATGAGGATAAGATAAGATAATAAGATAATAATGATATAATGTTCAATAATATAATAATATTGAAATTAGAAAGTAAAAAATGATCCAACGATTTGAGATGTTGCAATCATCTTGCACGTCTCTTCATAAATGTGGACCATAGATCAAATAAATTGCGTTCATATAGAAAATGTCTTGGATGTAATTAAATGAGCTATGAAAGAAAAGGAAACCTTATTAGATTTTTAAAAAGAATAAGTCAAATGAAATTTTGAAAAATCTTTGATAAAATATTATCTTAAAAATTAATTATTCAAAATTTTAATTGTTTAGGTTATAAAATTACTTAGATAATTTTATATTTAAGCATCACTATTCTAAGAATAAAATTGTTCTTTTAAAATTATTTCTTGGAAGACTTTCAAGCATAGTTCATAATGATAGATTCTAGATGTTAAGATTCGTTGAGGGTGATTCATAAATAGTAATTGATTAATAATATGACAAAGGGCTTGACTAAGTTAGAGACTTAAAATATCTTTAGATTGACTTTAGATATTAAGTCATGTTTGAGAGAAATTAGCACATTGGAGATTGTTATTTTTTTATTGTAAACCCAATTTGGTCAATTCCTTCAATTTTTTGATGTACTAGGGAGTGACAAGGGCTTCTACCTCTCCTTCTCAAAGGCCATGTTTATATGTCATCCATCCCAATTTTTTCTTCAAACTAATTAAATTTTAAAATATGCTTTGCTAAGCATGACACCGAAAGGTACTCACCATAATTGACCTTGCCTGCCAACTTTGAAGGAGTTGGGCAATTAATAGAAAAAAATGGGTTAGCAAACATTATAAAAAGATTGGGAAATCCTACAAATGAAAGATAAGATTCAAATAAACATATAGTCAAGCATTCAGACCACAAAGACAATAAACATGATATACTGGAGAGAGTAACAATAAGATAAATTGTAATTAAGAACACAGTGTATTAATCATGAAGTTGATCTTAGTAAGGAATGAAAGTAATAATAAGATACAATGTAATTAAGAACACAAAGTGTATTAATCATGAAGTTGATCTTAGTAAGGAATGAAGTATTTAAGAAGACCAATGGAAGACAACAAACATGATATATTGGAGAGAGTAACAATAAGATAAAATGTAGTTAAGAACACGAAGTATACTAATCATAGAGTCAAACTTAGTAAGGAATAAAGCTTTTAAGAAGACCAATGGAGGATGACTCTTCTTCCTTGCCAGTTCTTAGAGCTTCACTCTTCCCCTTCTCTTTAGGCCCAATCTTTCGTGCAGGCCAACAACATGTTTTATCAAACAAATCCAATTTTATTAAGATTTGCTGCCTTTCTTTATGGTCGCTCTATTCATATTTTCATCCCATCCATATTTATAATTTGTGATTTTTTACATCCTCATTACCATATGATTAAAACACTTGTGTAGATTTTGAAGCTCGAGAGTGGTGACTAATGACTAGAATGAGCTAAGGAGATACTATATATGTATGGGATTTGTAAAGGAAAATGACTTAAAATTGTGTTTTAATTTAAAATTTTCAATTTATTGGCAACTTTTTAATAGTATGCCATTAAAATTTAAGTCAAGTTAAAATAATTATAGGAAGTCGATTGATTGAGAGAATGCCTTATTAGAAACTCGGTAAACGAAATTTAAAATAATTCTAAGAAGTCTATTGATTAAGATAATGCCTTATTAGAAATTAGGTAAATGATCATCCTTAATTCTAGCTTTATAAATTGAATTTTAATGGGCATGTGAGGGGAATTTGGGAAGTGGTGTTTTGGATTTTGATGGGGTATATGAAGGAAATTGTTGGGCAAAACTATGGATTACAAATAGGGTAAACTTATCTTTATAATCTTATTGAATAGCTATATGAATCCAATTGGTATGACTTCTCCTTAGTTTATTCCTGAATGTCAATCCGAGGATCATAAATTGATGAAAGGTATTGGGGTTGTTTGCCTAAGGGCTGAAGATAATAAGTTGAGAAAATATGTGATGCACTCTATGAAAAGAAAATATTCAACACTTAATAGAAATTGTTCTAACTTTCATTCTTTAACCAATTCATGACCTAATAAGAATACTACATAAATAAGATAATATTGTGTGCAAGTGAATTTCCTACTCTAAGATGCAAAACAAAATGAAATGAAAACAAGGAAAACACTAACAAACACTCATGATTAGACCTAAGTTAAATTCAAACAAATACAAAGAAAATGGAACTTTTACCTTGTTCGAATTGATAGTTCGGTTGGCCCTTTTTGATGATTGAATGTGTGCCCCTTTGTTGGAAAAATATCTCTAAATGGTGCTCAAAATAATTCTATGAAGATGAGGATTGCAATGGTGCATATGGGTATTGTAATGGATGCAAGATGATGGCTCAAAGTGGTTGCAGCAATGGTGGATGCTTGATGGCTTGAAAATGGCTAAGTGTGTGCTTGCTTTATTGCTAGAGAGTGATGATCCAAATGGAGACATTTCCACCATTTTTAAGGGAAGTTCCTCTAAACAAATAGAGGGCTAGGATTGATCCATGGTGGAGGAGATCAAGGGCTAGGGTGAGTTGAGAACTCACAAGCTGACATGTAGCGAGTGACATGGAAGGGAAGGGGTGAGATGTAGATAATGTGGAGATACTATGATGTACCTTGGTAATGGACAAGATCTCCTCATAAAGGAAGTCCTTGTCCACATGTGCCTTGAGAGGACATGTGAGGAATTAAAAATTCCTCACAGATCCTCATGGGGATGGGAGAAGGAATTTAAAATTTCTTAAAATGCATTAGAGGAATAAATGCGAATTAAAAATTCACATGGGGAAGGGGGTGCCTTCTCCAAAAGGAGAAAGCATTTAATGAAGGTTGACTAAGGACACATGCAATAAATGACATGAAGATTAGGTTGGCTGAATTAGCTGATTAATGTTGTACAAATGTGGGATTAAGCAGACTAATGAAGGATGAGAGGCAAGTGGGAGGATATGGAGGATGTGACCCTAATGATGATTAGGGGTGTGCACATCTTAATCATAGATTAATTAGATTAGTTAGGATTAAAGAGGATTATGGAGGATGTGACATGAGGAGAGAGAAAAGGGTGAATTAAAGATTGATTTAATTCACATGGGCTAATGACTAAATTAAATAAATTGGTCTATTTATTTAATTTAGAGATGAACAAGGTAAGGTATTTGAATGATTAATTAAATACCTTAGGGGACATTAGGCTGAAGAGAAATATTAATCAAATAAATAATTATTTAATTAATATGGATTAAGGGTGTGGGATAGAAAAGTACATGAGTGAATTTGACCATATGGAAGTGGTCACATTCAGGTGTCTACAAATATAATTAGACCTGAATTAAACACAAAACACTGATCAAATACTCTTAGTCTTAGTTATACATAAAATGATTACAATAGTTTCATTTGATAAACTTTTGGTAATAGAAGCTATTAATTGGGCGACAGGAATTGTGGCACTTGGTGACATGACATGTATAACAAATATTATCTTATAGAAAATATAATTGTAATCCTGATTAGATACAAACATAAGACAATACTGCATTCACATGAGATAATATTATTTTCAGATTCGAGACTAAATATATCACCATACAAATTGAATGAACAAATGTGCACACATAAAATTAAATCAATCAAAATGTATATACTCACAAACACATCAATCAAAACACAAATTTAATCGATTGACTGAAGAGGGGGCCCTACCTCTCAATTAGTCGACTGAGAGAATTATTCATAGATTCAAACGAGCTTTTGGAATAAGTATTTCTTTAGATCAAAATGATAAAATAACAATAGTAGATGCTTTTCATATGAAGGAACAAGCAAATATATAGCCTTGTCCATAGAAACTAACTATTCTAAAGGTCCAATACAATCAACGATAATAAGGTAAATCGATTAAGAAAAGGATGTATTGGTGTATGGCCATCCTTTTCTAAAACCGTCTTAAAAAAATCATACAAAAAGACATGAACACCGCAAGCTCTTCAACAAATTCTCATAATCGATCCTTGTCTTCTTCTTGGCGGTTGCTATCCTCATGCTCATGATCAAAAGAACTTTACATTACACACAAAATCATCAACGTTAGTATTGAATATTCAATATTTCCCAAAGATATATTATATATCCTAAATATATCAATTTCTACAATCTTATCAATTTATCATGTCAACCTTAGGGAAAAATTATGGAAATATAGACCGAAATTGCATAATAAAATATGACACATATTTAACCAATCAGAATTTTGGGTGATGTGGTTTTTATGATAAAACCTTTTATGGTCACAATAATTTATATAAATTGGTATCATTATTCTTTATCTTAAGAGGTGGCAATTATGAGGGATGGGCTATTGACCTAATAGAAACACTAAAGATTATTCTTTTATGCCATACATATTGAGAGAGGCTCAAAGATCTACATATATTCTACAACAGGAAAGAAAGTGGATTAGTAGTACCTCAATTAGTGGCCCTTGCTTGAGTTGCCACTTCCACAAAAGATGTCAAACACACACTACTTAATAAACAAATCATGATATCAAGCTAACTCCTTTATTGCATATGAACACTGAACTCTTGCGTACAAACCAACAAGAATTTGTTGATATTTCTTATTAAAAAACACATATCTATCGATGTAATTGGTAACAGATAAAAACAAACTTATCATTTGGATTAGCAACTCGATTTACTCCTTGAAAACATGTCCCACTATATAGGCCCTATGAGGAGTTTTATTCCTCTAAGATTGAAAATAAACTCAATTCTCCCTCAAAGATAGGGAGAGGGCTTAGTGTTAAAACAAAAAAACAATAATTATGAGGTAGGAGTCGAGAAACCAATTTAGAACTCTATGCTTAACAATTAATTTCCATGACAAATAAACGTTCATAAGAAAAATCACGTCATAAATTAATCCCTCTGAGAACAAAATCCTCCTCTTGGTAGTCTTATTAGGTGATAAAGAGTATGATATGGTGACTCACGATTGACCATTAAATGATCTCCTTCATTCTCTTCTAGAAATGTCACACTTTTGGTTGTTTTGACCTCTCCCTAGCAACCATCCATAATACTTATGTTGTGAGCTAGAAAACCCATTGCTATTGGTTATAGTCCTAGCTACAAGATGTTGATTCATTTTCAAGACATCCACATCATTAACAATCATAATTTAATCATAAAATCATACTAAATTCCATGGACATTCATGCATTCATACAAGCATATATCAACATATCATATTATCATTTGCACATTCTCAATCTGCTTCAAAGTGTATAAAAGACATATGAAAGATATATAAAGTCTTGGGAATGTTTGTAAAACTTAGTAGATGAAATGAGAAAAATATAAATTAGTAAAGGAAAACTAGCCATTAATTAAGCCCATTAGTTTGCAGTCCATTTTTTTGTGAAATTATAAATTATGCATGGTAGGATCACCATCAATTTCTAAAATAGGATCCCCTTCAAGGTCTTAATTATTGAATCAAATCCAAAATATATTTTCTTGATTAAATTTGACATCTAACTTTGACATGTAGCAACTTACTAATCAATAATAGTGGGGTAAAAGTACAAACCTGTGTCACACTTTATAAATGAATCGGCTAACACAAACCAAAATTCTCAACTTCGATCGCATAAAAGTGGTTTTTATGTTTTGAATTTCAAAATGATGTAAACTAATGAAATGTAGAAATCTTGATGAATTCAAATTATTTAAAAATTGTTTTAATAAATTTAAGAGAAAATTTTAATATATTTTTTGTAAATTTAAGAGCAAATTTAGAATCATTGAAAAATTCAAAAAAAATGTTGAGTTGACGAAAAGAAACAAATAGAAAAAAAAATCCCCTAAATGTTTTCTCCAAATAGATAACCTCAATATCTAGTGCATGGAAAAAAGAAACTAAATTTTTTGATGTATATTTTCCCCATACTAACGTTTCAAAGTCAAACATATTGGAATTTGAGAAGTGCTACTCTTCCTAACTTGTTTCCTATATAATTTACTTATGGGAATTCACAAAAATTAAAGAGATCATACAAAAACCTTGTACTCTTTGCACTAATTTCTTATTTTGTATTATGTAAAGACTCCAAGAATCAAACCCTTCTCACAACCACAAAGGTATGTAGATGTTGCAAATATCTAACTTGCACTAGGAAGAGTCCAAGATATGCACAATTGTGTATCCAAACGTCTCATATATTGATAAAGATACGCACGCCAAAAGCTTATGTGCAGGTCCAAGTGATTCAAGGTTTCTACTGCCCATCTCCCAAACTTATGTAAGAGTGATAATGGAAATAGCCTAAGTGGCAACTCCACCTTCCTACATAGTAATGATTGTATATATCAATTG
This sequence comes from Sequoiadendron giganteum, assembly GCA_007115665.2. NCBI lineage: Eukaryota > Viridiplantae > Streptophyta > Pinopsida > Cupressales > Cupressaceae > Sequoiadendron > Sequoiadendron giganteum. The sequence goes on along the minus strand of CM021100.1, from coordinate 609,911,418 downwards.
TGTTGATAATTGCTTGTGCATGTAGTTGAATGGTCGTGTATGAATTTTAGGAAGTGGTGAGAGTTAAAGGTATATAGATGGTGAGATAGAGTGAGAGAGATAGAGATATAAGGATATATATAGAGAGGGGGAGGGAGAGGGAGAGAGACAAAGAGAAAAATAAACAAGGAGAAGTAGAGATTGAGAGGGGGAGAGAAATAGGGGAGATAGAGAGGAGGGAGAAAGGGAGAGAGATATATAGGAAGATAAAAATAGAGATGGATATATGAGAAGAGAAAGGGAGAGAGGTAGAGATAGAGAGATAGATAAGGGAATAGGGAGGGAGTGAGGGAGGGAGAGACAGGGGGAGATATAGGTAGAGAATAGAGAGATAGAAGAGGGGGGACAGCCCAAGAGAGATAAGTGGAGGAAGAGAGAAGAGGAGGGAGAGAGATAGGCAGAGGAGGGAGAGAGAAGAGGGTGGAGAGAGGGAGCACAATAGGTAGAGAGGGATAGAGAGAAGAGGGGGAGAGAGGTAGAGATAGATAAATATACATATAGGGAGAGGGAGAGGGAGATATATAGTTAGAGGACGATATAAAGAGATGGAGAAGGATAGGGAAAGAGATATAGAAATAGGGAGATATAGGTAGAGAAAGATATGGATAGAGAAAAAGATAGAGAGAGGAGTGAGAGGGAGATAGAGAGAGTGAGTGAGAGAAAGGGGGAGGGAGAGCGAGAGATAACTCAATAGATAGAGAGGGGGTGATATAGATAGAGGGAGATATTGAGAGATAAAGAGGGATAGGTAGAGAGAGAGGAATGCCATTCAAGTCTTGCAAGTATATGAGTATATACATGTGGTGATGTGTGGACCAATTCATAATTGATACATCAACAAAGATGTTGACATAGGTTGAGACCTAGTATGGTGGTTATACCTTTGATAAATCTTTGTACCAATGGTAATAATTTAAACAAAATATTGAATTATTTGTAATTGACATGTATAACCTTATTTTATTTTTTGGTCATATATGCACTATCCCCTTATACTTATCAAGATAGAAGACATTTGAGGGATCAAAATGTAAAAAATCTTCAACTATGCTATTTGAAATCTTATTCATAATTGTAATAATTGGTAAGTTGAATTTTGTAGAGGAGAGAGTGCCAAGGGAGGAAGCAGCTTGGAAATTACATAGGACATGTCATTATCCATTGAATATGTATGAAGTTAAAAAAATTTTATTGGTTTGTCTCTGTTCTAATTGATCTATTGTATCTTCTTTCTCAGTTCTCTTGTTTGTACTTGTTTCTCACCTTTGGGTGTCTTAAGTTACGTTTCATTATTTTCTTTACACCCATACTTGCTTTGCTTTAGTTTCAAACACAACCTTATGACCATGAAGATATTATTTTGATTATATGTTCTGGAATATTGATACATTATGAGGTAAGTCCTCCTAAGTCCCATACAACCTCACACCCTTCTAATGACTTGTGTGTGCTGATAATCACATTCTAAAATGAATTAACATTAGCTTTCATTTTCTATCCAACAACCATGTTAAGTTTAATTTAATCTTAATTTTTCTATCATATGTATTCATTATTTACAGATTTAATTAATAACTAGAATTCATATTATTTTTTATAATTAAAAAATAATATTAAATTAATTTATTATTTATTATATAATATTAAATAGAATTTAAATAATATATATTATTGATTAACATTTTAAATATAATATAATTATATATAAAAGTACTATTTTTATAATTATAAAATAATATTAATATAAATTATAAATTATTATTTAATATTTTATATTAAATAGAATTAATAATTTAAATATAATATAATCATATAATAATTATAAAAAACGAAGCAAGGATAAGATAAAATAAGATAATAATAATAATAATAATAATAATAATAATAATAATAATAATAATAATAATAATAATAATAATAATAAAACCAAGGATAAGATAAGATAATAAGATAATAAAAATATAATGTTCAATAATATAATAATATTAAAATGAAAAAGTAAAAAATGATCCAACGATTTGAGATGTTGTAATCATCTTGCATGTCTCTCCATAAATGTGGACCATAGATCACATAAATTGGGCTCATATAGAAAACGTCTTGGATGTAATTAAATGAGCTATGAAAGAAAAGGAAACCTTATTAGATTTTTAAAAAGAATAAGTCAAATGAGATTGTGAAAAATACTTGATAAAATATTATCTTAAAATTAATTATTCAAAATTTTAATTGTTTAGGTTATAAAATTACTTAAATAATTTTATATTTAAGCATCACTATTCTAAGAATAAAATTGTTCTTTTAAAATTATTTCTTGGAAGACTTTCAAGCATAATTCATAATGATAGATTCTAGATGTTAAGATTCGTTGAGGGTGATTCATAAATAGTAATTGATTAATAATATGACAAAGGGCTTGACTAAGCTAGAGACTTGAAAATATCTTTAGATTGACTTTAGATATTAAGTCATGCTTGAGAGAAGTTAGCACATTGGAGATTGTTAATTTTTTATTGTAAACCCAATTTGGTCAATTCCTTCAATTTTTTTTGATGTACTAGGGAGTGACAAGGGCTTCTACCTCTCCTTCTTGAAGGCCATGTTTATATGTCATCCATCCCAATTTTTTATTCAAATGAATTAAATTTTAAAATATGCTTTGCTAAGCATGACACCGAAAGGTACTCACCATAATTGACCTTGCCTGCCAACTTTGAAGGAGTTGGGCAATTAACATAAAAATGGGTTAGCAAAAATTATAAAAAGATTGAGAAATCCTACAAATGAAAGATAAGATTCAAATAAACATACAGTCAAGCATTTAGACCACAAAAGAAGACAAAAAAACATGAAATATTGGAGAGACTAACAATAAGATAAATTGTGATTAAGAATAGAGGGTGTATTAATCATGATTGATCTTAGTAAGGAATGAAAGTAATAATAAGATATATAATTAAGAACACAAAGTGTATTAATCATGAAGTCGATCTTAGTAAGGAATGAAGCATTTAAGAAGACCAATGGAAGACAACAAACATGATATATTGGAGAGAGTAACAATAAGATAAAATATAATTAAGAACACAAAATGTACTAATCATGGAGCCATTTTAGTAAGGAATGAAGTATTTAAGAAGAACAATGGAGGATAAGTCTTCTTCTTCCTTTGCAGTTCTTAGAGCTCCACTCTTTCCCTTCCCTTTAGGCCCAATCTTTTGGGAAAATCAATATGTTTTATCAAAAAAATCCTTTTTTATTAAGATTTATTGCCTTTGTTTATGGTCACTCTATTCATAATTCATCCCCATCCATATTTATAATTTGCGCTTTTTTACATCCTCATCAACATATGATTAAAACACTTGTGTAGATTTTGAAGCTCGAGTGTGGTGAATAACAACTAAAATGAGCTAAGGGGATACTATATATGGATGGTATTTGTCAAGGAAAATGACTTAAAATTGTGTTTTAATTTTAAATTTTCAATTCATTGTTAACTTTTTGATAGTATACTATTAAAATTTAAGTCAAGTTAAAATAATTATAGGAAGTCGATTGATTGAGAGAATACCTTATTAGAAAATAGGTAAATGAAAGTTAAATTAATTCTAAGAAGTCCATTGATTAAGATAATGTCTTATTAGAAATTAGGTAAATGATCATCCTCAATCCTAGCTTTATAAATTGAATTTTTATGGGCATATGAGGGGAATTTGGGAAGTCGTGTTTTGGCTTTTGATGGGGCATATGAAGGGAATTTAGGTGATGCAGTTTTTTTGATTAACCCTTTTATGGTAGCATTATTCTTTATCTTAAGAGGTGCCAATAATGAGGGATGGGCTATTGACCTAATAGAAACATTAAAATCATTCTTTTGTGCCATCAATATCTACATATTGAGAGGGGCTCAAATATATACATATATGCTACAACATGAAAGGAAGTGGATTAGAAGTACCTCAAGTGGCCCTTGCTTGATTTGCCACTTCTACAAAAGATGCTAAACACACACTACTTAATCAACAAATCATGATATCAAGCTAAATCCTTTATTGCATATGAACATTGAACTCTTACATACAATCCAACAAGAGTTTGCTAATATTTCTTATTAAAAAACACATATCTATTGGTGTAATTGGTAACAGATAAAAAATAACTAGATTTACTCCTTGACAACAAGTCCCACTTTATAGGGCCTATGAGGAGTTTTATTCCTCTAGGACTAAAAATAAACTCATAAAGTATCTGTCCACTCTCCCTCAAAGATAGGAAGAGGGCTTGGTCTTAAAAAAAAAAAATAATAATTATGAGATAAGAGTAGAGAAACCAATATATAATTTTGTGCTTAATGGTTAATTGTTATGATAGAGACATGTTCATAAGAACAGTCACATCATAAATTAATCCTTTTGAGAGCAAAATCCTTCTCCTCCTGGTAGTCTTATTAGGTAAGCAAGAGTATGATGTGGTGACTCATGATTGATAATTAAATGATCTCCTTCATTCTCTTATGGAAATGTCACACTTTTAGTTGTTTTGACCTCTCCCTTGCAACCATCCACAATCCTTATTCTATGGGCTAGAAAACTTGTTGTTGTGGGTTATAGTCCTTCTAGCTAAAAGATGTTGGTTCATTTATAAGACATCCACATCACTAACAATCATAATTTTATTCATAAAATCATAATAAATTCCATGGACATTCATGCATTCATACGAGCATATATCAATGCCTGTAAAACTTAGGAGATGAAATGATAAAAACATAAATCAATAAAGGAAAACTAGCCATTAATTAAGCCCACCAATTTGCAATCCAATTTTTTTGGAAATTACAAATTATGCATGGTAGGATCACCATCAGTTTCTAAAAGAGGATCCCCTCAAGATCTTAATTATTGAATCAAATCCAAAATATATTTCCTTGATTAAATTTAGCATCTACCTTTGACATGTAGCAACTTAGTAATCAATAGTAGTGGGGTAAAAGTACAAACCTGTGTCACACTTTATAAAGGAATAAGCTAACACAAACAAAAATTATCAACTTTGATTGCATAAAAGTGGTCTTTATGTTTTAAATTTTTTAAAAATTGTTTTAATATATTTTTTATAAATTTAAGAGAAAATTTAGAATCGCTATTTTTTTTAGAAAAAAATGACCTCTACCCCAATGCTAGAGGTTTCTTCTTTGTAACCTTTTCTTCCCCTGAGGATTATGACCGAGTGTTGGACAAGGTGTGGATATGGGGTGTTCATTCGTTGTACATATGGTCTTGGACTTGCTCATTCAATCCTCTTACAGAGCCCCTGAATATCAGACCTATGTGGGTCCATCGACCGAATCCCCCTCTCCAGTTTTGGGAGGATTCCTATTTTGAAGCTATTGGCAATGCCATTGGTAGCTTTTTGAAGGTGGATTCTATGTCCCAGGATCTTGGGCATACTACGGTGGCTCGTCTTTTAATCGATTTGGACATCTCAAAACCTCTCCATGGTGATGTGGTCTTGATGGTGGAGGATCGACCTTGGAAGTTGTAACGCCCCGCTACGCAACCCTAGAGGAAGTTGCAAATAACTACTTAAATAGGCTATTTTTTTTTGTTTTAAGAACAATTAATAAGAAAGTACACTAACTGATGCCAACAACCTCTAAGGTTATGAGACAAAGGTTATATAGAACCTCAACAAAAAACATGAATATAAACCATATCATTTATTTACTTATGAAATTAAACACATACATTCCAATTAAGATAATTTACATCAAGCATAAGAGATAAATTTCAAATTCATTAATCCATTCATTAAACAATAAGGTTATAAAACTCATTTCCCGAATGAGGCAAGTTCAATAAATAAGGTTAAAATTACAACTTCCACCTCGATAGCAAATGAGGGGTAAAATATTACAAGATCAACTGAAATGAAATAAAGCAAGAACTGATACTGAATCCAACGAGCTCTCCAACTAGAAGTCTCATCCACATGAACATGAAGAAATCCCAACGGATTAAGGTGCATGCCACCCAACCAAGTGGAACCCAAAGGCCCACCCCCCGTGCCAGGAGATAGTAACAAGGAATCCTAGCCAAGACCATCTACCTCTAGACACAGGCTAACACAAAACCGAACCAAATTGAAACAACCAATCACATTTACCACACAAGTACAACACAAGTACATCATAAGTTCAACACATGTACAACACTAACATGGTTACATTGCTTCCAGATATAAAGCAAATCAAGTATGTTATGAGAACCATACACATAGAACCAAAATACCAACCAAGGTCATATCAGGTATGTTATGAAAACCATGCCCACAATAAACAAGTATCAACTGTTGTCCTAGACAGATTGTCATCACACAGTTCGTCATGAATTACCCATTGTGGATCTTCATAGGCTCCGGCCCCTATAATGGGTTATCCTGGTGGCCTCTACTGATCCTTAGCCCTCATACTTACTAATGCGGGATCAAATACTTGTCATAAAGACTAGATAGATAACCTTGCCATTCCAAGCCTTCTCACTCACCCCAAGTCTAAACAAGCACTTGAGAATATGAGTAAGGCTAGAACTTATCTTGATTAGTGTGAAGTACCACCTAATCTTGTAAGTACATTGATTTAATTATCACTTTATTAACTACTTCCGAAGGTTACAGAATCTTACCTCTTCTGGGCTCTAGCCAAACGGAAGCCACTCTTCTACTTGACAACACACACACCATCCAATCACCAAGGGTAACAAAGTGCAACAAACAAGATAACACAACCACTCCTTTCTCAGGAGGCGACATAAGTCAACACACTCTCCAAACATTGGAGGTAGCAAAATATCAAACCCACTCCTTACAAGGAGACACGGATCCCATAATCCACTCCTTTCTCAGGAGACACAAAACGTCCCCGTTCATAGAAACCGGGTAAATAACTGATAACTTCCCATGCATTACCCAAGGGATTCAAAATAGGTTGACTACATGACATGACAACCCTCATATTAAAAGACCTCATCTGGAAGACTTACAATTAAAAGGCACTTAACCCATTTCGCCAAAACATGATCACCGAGGGATATAGCCACATAAGGCAATTGCGAGGAAATAAACTAATTTTGGATATATTAAATCCATTTTCCATACTCAAATTCAATATTATAATGCCTCAATTAAACTAATTAAACTTAATTTAACAATGTCTTGTCAAGACCAAGGACGAAATTTAAACCAAACATTTAATTTCCTAAATGCCTTTAAATAATAAAATAAGCATTTTCATCTATAACTCCATACATATCACTTTAAAATAAATAACCATTCGTCCTTGCATACTAAATCATTTTAAAATAATTCAATTAATTTCATTATAACACATTACTTACAAATCCAATATTTGTCCTTTTCAAATCTATTGCATAAAATAAACTCAATAATTTGTTTAAAAACTCAATATTTTAGTTTCTTCAATTAACCTTAATTTAGGCCTTCAATAAATCATATTTTAAAATATATATATACACTTGAATATTTTGTGTATATACATATATTGCATATACCCACCTATATTAATTATTTAATATATATATAATTATAATATTATAGTATTATATAATATAATATTAAATATTATTAAAATATAATAATAAGATATTAAATTATATATAAATTTTATTTAATTAATAATTAAAAAAAAAAAAAACCAAAGGCGACCTCAAGCCACACATTTTGACTTAGGGCAGAGGCGGCTGTTTTTGGGCCACATGCCAAGCAAAGGGCACGGTTTAAGGGCGCCGACCGCAATTTTACCAGGGCGGCGATGGATATGGTGCAGGGCGGCGGTTGTGGAGTGGGCGACCGACTGTGTTACACAACCAACCCCTCACTATGGGCGCGATTGTGTAAACACAACCCAACCCACAGTGGGCGGCGACTATGTTACCACAACCATCCCACAGTGGCGGCCGAGGGGTCCACGCTGGGCGTGGCTCCCTCCCCACGCGCCTCCCATGGGGGCGCGGTGAGGGGGTGAGCCCCTAGTGCTCCCTCCCAAAAATTATATATATATTTATTTTCCTTTTAATTTTTTTTTATTATATTTTTTTTTATATAAAACCCTTTGCAGATTTTTTTAAAATCTGACCCTCTTTATGTCAAAAATATTTTAACAGTATTACTCACGCATCTATTTAAAAATTATGAATGTATAATATATAAATACATGAAGTTTCCAATATATATATATATATATATATATTGGTACCCAGATTCACAATTTCACAAACAAATTGAACAAATAATTTTCAAAAAGATAATCTGCAGTCAAGAATACAAGTTTTTCTTGAAGAAATTCATTTTCAAATAGAGATTTTGTTTCAATTTCCAATAATTTTTCACATTGGTTTCTCTTCCAATTTGAAAAAGTTTATTTTCTTTCTTTCAACCAGCATGCAAAATTTGTAAAACAGTTCAAAATGAAAGAAATCCAACTAAAGGAAAACCTTATTCTAGAAGCTTGAAGACTGACAAAGGTGCAAATCCTTCTCCTTAGATGCAAGCTCCTACCCAGCAAACCAACTGAGCTTTTCCAAGAATCCAAATCCAAACCCACAAAATTGAACAATTTCTCCCTCTTTCTAATTTAATCTTCTTCCAAAATTTCATGAACATCAAAATTGTGAAGCAAAATTCAATCATAAGGAAAAAACCCTAAAAATCCTACAACCACCCTCATCAATTCTCCAAAACAGAAAAACAAATATCTTTCTCTTTTCAATTTTTTTTTGAATTCAAATTTTCTAATTTGACTTTTAAATATTTTCTTTAATTTTTAATTTCAACCAATATGCATAAATTCCAAAATGAACAATTTAACTTACTTCAACAACATAAATTTAATTAATTAATAAAATAGATTTAATCAAAAATTAAATTATTTATTAATCCAATTAAATTAATAAATAAAATAAATTACATTTCAACATAAACTGGATAAAGTCAACTGGCAATTTAACTACTGAGCATATATTTTAACCTTTTTCCAAACTTGCAATTTTAAACTGAAATCAAAGCCAGACAAAAAAATTAAGGCAACTTAACCTGACTAACACCTGACGACACACTATGACTAGGGTGATGACTTGGCATGGAAAACCTAGCTACTATCTCCCAATTGAATACCGTTGGTATTGGACACGCTCAAACCTGTGAAACCAGGTGGAGTCGATGTCCTGTACCTATCAACTTGCGAACAAAGAGTATATCCACATGTGTATCTATGTCATAATTAAAACACACCGTGAAGAGGAAATCATGGAATCGCAGGGCACTCACAAGCGAGTGATGCGATATCGTCCTCTTCACCAATACAGTAGTACTAACTGACAAATCTAACATACTATTATAATCCAAAGCATACACATCATTAATTCGAATATCCATTTATGCTAATCACATGTCATATAGATAACATCATATTAAGATACTATCACATCAAAAGATAACATTAACGTTGATTTATAGATAGCGATCAAATAGAAGCCGAGTACCATAGTCAAGGTACTAATAGAAAGTACAACATACAAGAGGTGAACACTGTTCAATCAAAAGGACAAAATGAAGGGGTATTACATCCTCCCCCCCTAAGGTTAGGCTTACTCCTGGAAGCCTGCAAACCAGTAGGGATATAACTCCCTCATACAAACTGCATAAAAATCAAAACCTTGACCCTTGAGGACAAGCATCTTACACTGGACGACCAACTCCAAAAGTTTCAACGACAGCTCCTTGATACCCAGGCTGACGGTCATCAACCGTAGCGTAAGCTCGATGAGATCTACTAGCATCCCCTACTGTCGGCTCTGAAACTACTGGGCCCTGAACAAAACCAGAAGTATTTCAATGCAAACAATTCCTAGCAAGGTGACCCTGTTGGCCACAAGAGTAACACCCCATGTCACGACCAAACCCTCTACCACCTAAAGGTGCAGTAGACTGCCGCATACTACCCCAACCAGTCACAAACTATGAACTCTGGGCTGGCTACTCCTGGCGATTGCGCTTATTGCGCCACCAGTTCCTCTTCCTCCTAGGTGAAGAACCACCATCATCCTGACACGACTGAGAGTCCTTATGCTTCCCAAGCACACTCTTCTACTGCTAACCACTCTGAGATGGTCCCTACTGAGATCGAGAAGGTGCACCTCCTTGAGGCTATCCTTTTCGAACACTAGATCCTGTTGTTGAACTGCTACCAACCTGCACTCCTATGTGACCTCCAAGTGCCATACTCAGATTCTCCTCAATAAGGTGTGCTTTCTCTACTGCCATATCCATGGTCTTGGGTTCGAAAACCCTCACACCACCCCTGAGATGAGAATTTAAGCCCCTGACAAAATGGTGCACCAACATGCTCTCATCATCACCAATCCCTGCATACTGTTTGAGCTCATAAAAGTGTCACTCATATTTCTCAACAGATAAGGCCATCTGACGCAAGGCATGGAACTCGTCGCCTCGACACTGACGCCAATGCTCAGATAAGAAACGATCTCTGAATCTCTCTAGAAAGATCTCCCAAGATGCTGTGTGGATGGCAATATGGAGCTTTTTATCCTCTAGTCTCCACTAAGTGGATGCAAACCCTCTCAACTTCATGATGGCATAACGAGCTTTGGTGTTATTGCCATATGGATGCATATTAAAAACACCTATCTAGGTCTATAAGCTAGGTCTCGGCCTCTAAACCAGTACCTAATCCATCATATAATGGAGGGTGTGCCCTGAGTAGGCCCCTCATGTGTGAATCAGATTGGGGTGGAGCTTCCCTCACCAGAGGGTTAACCTAAACCTCTACCTGCCTCAGATCAAGGAGTGCCAAAGCCTCCTCAAGCACTCTATGCGCTGCCTCAATCCCTGCTGGATCTTGCGGATGATTATCGAACCTTGGTGCATTATGAGATGCTTGTTGTTCCTCCTAATCTGGGATAAGAGGAACTAGAGGAGGAGAGTCATGCTAACTCTCACCATGACTGTCTATATGGCCATGACCATGCCCTCTACCTCTTTCGCATTTGGGAGGCATATTCCTGCACAGACACTTCAAGGTATTAGGCAAGATATACAACTCAAAACTTAAACAATGAAAAGCTTAATGGTTCCATCATAATCCCAGAGTACCCAGTGTTTAAACCTAGGCTCTGATACCATGTGTAATGCCCCGCCACGCAACCCTAGAGGAAGTTGCAAACAACTACTTAAACAGGTTAATTTTGTTTTGTTTTAAGTACAATTAATAAGCAAGTACACTAATTGATGCCAACAAACTCTAAGGTTATGAGACAAAGGTTATATAGAACCTCAACAAAAAATATGAATATAAACCATATCATTTATTTACTTATGAAATTAAACACATACATTCCAATTAAGATAATTTACATCAAGCATAAGAGATAACTTTCAAATTCATTAATCCATTTATTAAACAATAAGGTTACAACACTCATTCCCTGAATGAGGCAAGTTCAATAAATAAGGTTACAATTACAACTTCTACCTTGATAACAAATGAGGGGTAAAATATTACAAGATCAATTGAAATGAAATAAAGCAAGAACTGATACTGAATCCAACGAGCTCTCCAACTGGAAGTCTCATCCAAATGAACATGAAGAAAGCCCAACGGATTAAGGTGCACGCCACTCAACCAAGTGGAACCCAAAGGCCCACCCCCCGTGCTAGGAGATAGTAACAAGGAATCTTAGCCAAGACCATCTACCTCTAGACACATGCTAACACAAAATTGAACCAAACTGAAACAACCAATTACATGTACCACACAAGTACAACACAAGTACATCATAAGTTCAACACATGTACAACACTAACATGGTTTTTTGCTTCCAAATATAAAGCAAATTAAGTATGTTACGAGAACCATACACATAGAACCAAAATACCAACCAAGGTCACATTAGGTATGTTATGGAAACCATAATCACAATAAGCAAGTATCAACTGTTGTCCTAGACAGAGTGTCATCACACAGTTCGTCATGAGTTACCCACTGTGGATCTTCATAGGCCCTGGACCCCATAATGGGTTATCTTGGTGGCCTCTACCGATCCTCGACCCTCATACTTACTAATGCGGGATCAAATACCTATCATAAAGACCAGATAGATAACCTTGCTATTCCGGGCCTTCTCACTCACCCCAAGTCTAAACAAGCACTTGTGAATATGAGTGAGGCTAGAACTTATCTTGATTAGTGTGAAGTACCACCTAATCTTCTAAGTACATTGATTTAATTATCACTTGATTAACTACTTCCGAAGGTTACTCAATTTTACCTCTTCTAGGCTCTGGCCCCAAACAGAAGCCACTCTTCTACTTGACAACACACACACCATCCAATCATCAAGGGTAACAAAGTGTAACAAACAAGATAACACGACCACTCCTTTCTCAGGAGGTGAAAAAAGTCAACACCCTCTCCAAACATTGGAGGTAACAAAATATCAAACTCACTCCTTACAAGGAGACACGGATCCCATAATCCACTCCTTTCTCAGGAGACACAAAATGTCCCCGTTCGTAGAAACTGGGTAAATAACTGATAACTTCCCATGCACTACCCAAGGGATTCAAAATAGGTTGACTACATGACATGATAACCCTCAAATTAAAAGACCTCATCTAGAAGACTTACAATTAAAAGGCACTTAACCTATTTCCCCAAAACATGAACACTGAGGGATATAGCCACATAAGGTGATTGCGAAGAAATAAACTAATTTTGGATTTATTAAATCCATTTCGCATAATCAAATTCAGTATTATAATGCCTCAATTAAACTTAATTTAACAACATCTTGTCAAGACAAGGATGAAATTTAAACCAAACATTTAATTTCCTAAATGCCTTTAAATAATAAAATAAGCATTTTCATCTATAACTCCATACATATCACTTTAAAATAAATAACCATTCATCCTTACATACTAAATCATTTTAAAATAATTCAATTAATTTTGTTATAACACATTACTTACAAATCCAATATTTGTCCTTTTTAAATCTATTGCATAAAATAAAATCAATAATTTGTTTAAAAACTCAATATTTTAGTTTCTTCAATTAACCTTAATTCAGGCCTTCAATAAATCATATGTTAAAATATATATACATTTGAATATTTTGTGTATATACATATATTGCATATACCCACCTGTATTAATTATTTAATATATATATAATTATAATATTATAGTATTATATAATATAATATTAAATATTATTAAAATATAATAATAAGATATTAAATTATATATAAATTTTATTTAATTAATAATTAAAAAAAAAAAAAACCAAAGGCGACCTCAGGCCGTGCATTTTGACTTAGGGCAGAGGCGGCTGTTTTCGGGCCACGTGCCAGGTGAAGGGCGCGGTTTTAGGGCGCTGACTGCTGTTTTACCAAGGCAGCGACGGATATGGCGCAGGGTGGCGGTTGTGGAGTGGGCGGCTGACTGTGTTACACAACCAACCCCTCACTGTGGGTGTGGTTGTGTAAACACAGCCGAACCCATAGTGGGCAGCGGCTATGTTACCACAGCCATCCCACAGTGGCGGCCGAGGGGTCCACGCTAGGTGCAACTCCCTCCCCACGCGCCTCCCATAGGGGCGCGGTGGGGGGCTAAGCCCCCAGTGCTCCCTCCCAAAAATTATATATATATATTTTTTCCTTTTAATTTTTTTTTTATTATATTTTTTTTTATATAAAACCCTCTACGAATTTTTTTAAAAATCTGACCCTCTTTTTATCAAAAAGATTTTAATAGTACTACTCATGCATCTATTTAAAAATGATGAATGCATAATATATATAAATAAATGGAGTTTCCAATATATATATATATATATATATAGATTTGTACCCAGATTCACAATTTCACAAACAAATTGAACAAATAATTTTCAAAAAGATAATCTGTAGTCAAGAATACAAGTTTTTCTTGAAGAAATTCATTTTCAAATAGAGATTTTGTTTCAATTTCCATTAATTTTTCACATGGGTTTCTCTTCCAATTTGACAAAATTTATTTTCTTTCTTTCAACCAGCATACAAAATTTGTAAAATAATTCAAAATGAAATAAATCCAACTAAAGGAAAACCTGATTCCAGAAGCTTGAAGACTGACAAAGGTGCAAATCCTTCTCCTCAGATGCAAGCTCCTACCCAGCAAACCAACTGAGCTTTTCCAAGAATCCAAATCCAAACCCACAAAATTGAACAATTTCTCCCTCTTTCTAATTTAATCTTCTTCCAAAATTTCATGAACATCAAAATTGTGAAGCAAAATTCAATCATATGGAAAAAACCCTAAAAATCCTACAACCACCCTCATCAATTCTCCAAAACAGAAAAACAAATATCTTTCTCTTTCAAATTTTTTTTGAATTCAAATTTTCTAATTTGACTTTTAAATATTTTCTTTAATTTTCAATTTCAACCAATATGCATAAATTCCAAAATGAACAATTTAACTTACTTCAACAACATAAATTTAATTAATTAATAAAATAGATTTAATCAACGATTAAATTATTTATTAATCCAATTAAATTAATAAATAAAATAAATTACATTTCAACATAAACCGGATAAAGTCAACTGGCAATTTAACTACTGAGCATATATTTTAACCTTTTTCCAAACTTGCAATTTTAAATTGAAATCAAAGCCAAATGACAAAATTAAGGCAACTTGACTCGACTAACACCTAACGACACACTATGACTAGGGTGATGACTTGGCATAGAAAACCTAGCTACTATCTCCCAATCAAATACCGTTGGCATTGGACACGCTCAAACCTGTGAAACCAGGTGGAGTCGATGTTCTATACCTATCAACCTGCGAACAAAGAGTATATCCACATGTGTATATATGTCATAATTAAAACACACCGTGAAGAGGAAATCATGAAACCGCAGGGCACTCGCAAGCGAGTGATGCGATACCGTCCGCTTCACCAATACAATAGTACTAACTGATAAATCTAACATACTATTATAATCCAAAGCATAAACATCATTAATTCGAATATCCATTTATGCTAATCACAACATGTCATACATATAACATCATATTAAGATACCATCACATCAAAAGATAACATTAACGTCGCTTTATAGATAGCGATCAAATAGAAGCAGAGTACGATAGTCAAGGTACTAACAAAAAGTACAACATACAAGAGCAGAACACTGTTCAATCAAAATGACAAAATGGAGGGGTATTACAGAAGCAACTTTTGGACTATGAGGGGTTCCCTTTTTGTTGCAGGCGTTGTTTCACTGTTGGTCACTTGGCCTCTGGCTGCCCTCTTGCTCGCTGCAAGGGTGCTGCTACTTGTTGGAAGAATTCTCTCTCGAACCATCTCAAAGTTAGCTCTCCGTCTTTAGATAGTTCCTCTGAGGAGGGTGACCCTCCCTTAATGACTTCTCCCGTGGAATCAAAGCCTTCCTAGGCTCATCTTTCGGTTATCCACTGTACGAAACCTATGCAACCTCGGTTTGCTATTGCTTTACCGTTGGACCTTGGCCATCCTTTGTTGATTGACTTTGTCGGTCATGTGGTTGCTCATGTCTCCTCTTCTTCGCTACCAACTCCCTCGTTGCATGGTGACTCCTCGCTCGGGGTGGCTGGTGTGGATCTACTCCCTTTGCCTTGCTTGCTGGATTTCGATCCTGAGTCCACTTGGTTGGTTGTGTTGAGGAAAAAAAAGGGACTCCCTAAATCCATTGCCTCTTCGTGGCCTCAGGTTCCGAGAGTCAGATTGGTCCCCTCTGGTTCTGGGGTTGTTTAGTTCTACAACTGTCAATTAGTTGTTTTTGTTGGTTATCCTCTAGTTCTGGTTTGAACTAGCTTTGTTTTGGCCCTCTGGGCTCTTTGTGTTAAGGGTACAACACCCTGTAAATGTTGCTTATTTTATCAAAAACAAACAAATAATTTTTTTTTTCCCCTAACTCTTTTCTCCAAATAGATAACTTCAATATCTAGTGCATGGAAAAAATATTACAATTTTTGATGTATATTTTCCTCATAATAACATTTCAAAGTCAAATGTACTAGAACTTGATAGTTTTCATTTAATGTAAACTATTGTCTATTTTTTATTATTTTCAAAAAACAAATTATACCCTTTTGAAGGATATTTTCTCCTCTAGTGCACCATATATTTTCACATTTTAAAATATATTTTACTATTTTTTTGAATTTCTAATCAACCTCATTTTTTATTTTAACAACCTAATTGCATTATTTAAAATAAAAAACATATTGAAACTAATCAAAATATCAAAAAATTATATATTTGGATTCTTGACTCTGAGCTCTACAAAAGGGTTAGTTAAAAAAAATCATTCTGTTTGAAGAAATATCATGTTCAAGTGAAATTTTTTAGAAATTTCTAAAAAAAATTGAGGTGGTTGTCAACAAGGATGCCACATAGACAGTTTCAGTCAAAAATTTAAATGCAAATTGTGTTGGATTTAAAATTGACAAAGAGAAAAATATCATTTTAATGTTTCAAGTGAAAGGGTTTCACTCAAAACTTTATGTGCCACATATAGACCACGTAGTTTCAGGTGAAACTATTTCGACCGAAATTGTTTAGGTTGAGACTATTTTTCTTGAAACTATTTAGTTGACTAAAAGTGTGACATAAGTTTATGCTTTTATGTAATGTGCATTTTGTTTTGTTTGTTACATCTAGTAGCTTAGTAATGATGAATAATGTCTATTAACTATAAAATAGAACATTGGAAAATAAAAATATGTTAACTATAAAATAGATAATTTGTATTTGTAACTTTCTTATTTTATTCAAGCATTGTAATTTCCAACCATTATAAAAATAAAAAAGAATAAAAAACATCTTGGAATGTCATAAATACTTAATAAATTGCAAACTTTGAAAGCATGTCAAAAGCTAGTGGCAAAGTAAAAAAAATTTGCGTCTTGAAGTTGCATTCAAAAATTACTATTTAAATGTATTTCATTATCAAATGATTTATTTACTCTGGGAATTATTCCGGTCTTCATTTTTCTTTCTACATACTTTCACCTAGCTACATCTTAGAGCCACTATATGTATTGAATCTGCTAGTATTGTTCAAAGTGTTGCACAAACCTTTTTCACATTTGAACCTCTCAATTTCCAATCCCCTTTTAAAATGATAACTTTGGATATCATATCTAGTTGCTATGCATTTTCAAATAATTTTTAAAATTCTTGTCAAGTTTGTTTCTTATCTTTGATTTCAATAATTTAAATGTATTGTAAACTCTCTCATCCTCTACTAACTCCAATCATGGTTTAACATAGATCAACACAATTGAAATATTCTAATATTGAATTACAATTTTTTTTGATTGAAGGTTGTGCAAAGTTTTGATATCAATCCATCTTGGAAGGGAATCTCTAAAAGTTTAAATTGTTCCATCATAGTTGCAAAACACATTTTATTTTATTTTTTATTTATCTAAAATTACTTCAAAGTGTTCTCCATTCACTTTATTTAAAAAAAAAAAATCTGAATAAAATATTTAACTTATTATGATAATTAAACACTTGGGTATTATTCCAATATTGAGGATATTTAATAGACATTGCTTCAAACATTGATTTAGAGTGAATTGGTCTCTAATCTCTAAGGCAAGAGATCTTGCAATATTCTTTAAAGTATTTTTTACCGATTAAATAATATCACCAAAGAATTCTTTCATAACGAATATTTGTTTGGTAATTCACCCAACCATAAAAAATAATTGTGTAATGGCATCTCAAATTTAAGAAACATAATTCCCAACTTGTAATAAACTATAAAAATTTAGTAATATTGTCCACATTTATCATTAAGCCAATTATTAAACTTTGGACTTATGAATGCTTACTTTGAAAGATATAGATTATCGCTAGTCATGCATATCATTTTATATATCCTTGTATATAAATATTTTGAGTCTTTTTGACAAGAATCATTTCCTCCAATATAGGAAGAAGGTTAGATAAATTTAAAAGTGTTTCTATGTAATTTAACAAATAAAATATCAAGATTTTTGTATACTATGATGTGATATTTGTATATTAATCTAATTTGAAAGGATTTTTTAGAAATAACAACAATTTCCATAGAACCCTCATGAAAGAAAAATATGAAAAACTGGTATTCAAAATGCATAATGTAAAAGAATAAAAAACATACCACAAGATATCACTATATGTACTCAGGGAAAACCCTCTAAAGGGAAATATCTAGCCTCCAAAAACAAAATGATAATCATGTAGTCACACATCCCAATCAATGCTTCTACTACTCATGCATGCAACATATAAGAGACATGCTTAATATAACCTTGTCCAAAAAGCCAAAGGTTGCACAAGCTTATGAAAAATCACCAAGTGTTATTATATAAACCATTTTCCTCTAAACCACGAGCTTACAAATCCATGACCATCACATTAACTTTTTGGCACTAAGTTTTCTCAATATTAAATATTTTTTAATGTGACACCCACATTGAATATTTATCCCAATGTTACAATGTAAAAATGGCCCCAAGAATGTCTAACCCATATGGTATACACATCTCTAAGATACATCACAAATAAATATTTATTTTTACATTATTAGCATTATAAATTTTATTATGTAAGGTGTACACCACAAATTTCCCAACATAATATATTTTCATGTCTATTGCTAAATCTTTTGGGCAATACAATGCTACTGATAAAATCACTAAATTTAGGAAGTGGTTATTATATGCTAGATTTTGTGTGTTTGGAGAAAAATCTGCAGCTGCCCACTCAGGTTGCCTTGTCCTCCAAATTTGGTGTCTGGGCGCAATAGTTAGACTTTGAAGACTCCCCTATTATTTGTCTTTCTTGTGGTAAAGTGAGTCATTCATCCACTACTTTTCACAAGAAAAGGAAATAACACTTTGTTTGGAAGAAGAAAGATAATCAACAAGCTATTAAGGAGAACTCATTTACTCCTGTGTGTCAAGAAGTTCTGAAAGTTGATCTTAAAGAGTTTCCCCCATCAGATGCTTTGAAGATGGGGGAAGATTCTACCAATGATTGCATGCCTCCTCTCCTCCTGAAAAAAGTTAGTTTTGGGGAGAAGGATCCTTGTTTTGAGATAAAACAAAGTTCAGTGGAACAATTTATTAAACCACCATGACTTTGATGGGTTGGTAGTTCTGTTAATCTTGTTGTTTCTTTTTTTTTTGTTGTTAGTTGTTGTCGATTGTGCTTCATGATCCATATTTTTATTGTATAAGGGTCATGGCCCTTTTAAAACCTTGCTTACCTAATCAAAATATTTTCCAATATAATTAATGATTAATATTCTATAAAATTTGTTTAAGGAACTCATTTCTTGTAGTTATACTATAAACAAATTGTTGAAATTTTAAAAAATGGTTAAAACTTCCGCAAAAATATAAGTTGAGCTCTCTAACTAAATCACCAAATTTTGATGTTGGAGTAAACTTGTTTATAAGTTAGAATGTTGAATCCATTATGTGGGTCATGTAGTAAATTAAACTCAAGTAAAATATATAATAAGTTTGTAGCTTAATACAAAGGATTTTTCATATAGCCTTGCATTATTGAAGCTCCATCGACCTAGATAGAAATGTTTTTGCAATTGTGTAGTCATTTATACCTCTATTTTCCTTCAAATATTTCTTTACTAGTTAAAATAAATTTTGAAATGTTGCACTCTCTCTTATTTTATGAACAAAGAGTTTATGAGGCTAATGGACACGATTTTCTCAGAATTCACATTGCATACTTAACAAATGTTGGATTTATTACATCAAAAGATAGGCATATATGTTAGTATAGATTAAATAATAATAAATATTTTAACATGTGAATGATAATTTAGAAATAGAGCTTAGATGATAGTAAATAATAAAATGATAATTAATTTTTTGGGAGTTATTTTAGTAAGTTAATTAGTTTGATAAGAAAAATGTAAGACTATATTAACTACTGCAAATCAATGTAACATCCATCTTGAATTCAATTGATATATTATTGTGTGTTATTTGTAGTGATAGCTTAGATTTCACATAAACCTATTTGCCTTACAATTTTTTAATATGATATTACAGTGGCTATGATCTCAGACCTAATGAGATGGAGATAATATGTGAAGTTGCTTGAATATTTATTCCACTTCACAGTTTTTGATCATACATCAAAACATATAAAATTTTTATTTCCTATTGTTCATTGCACATATGTTGAAGATTTAAGTTCAACAATCTACAAATTTGATGAAGATCGATTGAGTATGATTTGCAAGAAGGATGAAGAAGATTGTTTTTGATAAGGTAAGCATAGTTTTGAAAGGGTCCAAAACCTTGTACAAAGCAAAGAAAGGAACACATCCAAAACACTAAAGCCAAAAACTTGTCAATGGAAGCAAGCAAAAAAACTCACAAAAAGAAAAAAATAGGGTTTTTGATGATGAAGAAGATTGTTGAGTGTAGGAGGAAAATTATTTCTTCTTTCTTTTTTGCAATTCTATAATAAGGAACACGATTCCTTTTAAGAGAAATTATATTGTGCAGAGATGTGCTTGCTACGTTAAAAAGAGAGAAATTATTTTACTGGGAAAGATTTATTAAGGGCATAGGTGAAAAAGGAGAAGGAATTCATGGAGATTAGGGCAGAGGAGAAGCACAAGTAATCCAAAATTTAGTAGCTAGTCACAAAGCAGAGCCAATACTTCTTATTACTGCAAGGTGAAGTAGTCCACTTTTGCATTTTTTTCTCAAGATAAAGATGAGAATAGTTAATAGTCGATTGAGACATTCATAAATCGATATAAGGGTTTACAAGTTTTTTGGTGGTTTTCCTTCTTTCTAAGTTTAATTGATTTGTCAAATGTTGAAGATTTATCTCAATGAATTGTAAAGGGAATTGGTTGAAAGATCACATTTTTTAGTGAGACATGGTGAGCTACATCTATCTTTCTAAGTTTAATTGATCTGCCAAATGGGTAAGTGCAAGAAGTTGGGTCCACGAAGAGGGGAAGTTTCGGCCAAAAAAAAAAATCTAGCAGAAAACGCGTATGCGTTATGCATTGGGTACCCGAGCCTAAAAAAATGCGTATGCGTTATAAAACGCGTACATGTTATAAAATGCTTATGCATTTTTGAGTGCATACAAGTCATTTATTTAAAAAAAATACTTTTTAGAAACGCGTACGTGTTTTTTTTCTTTTCAAAACGCGTACGTGTTTCTAAAAAGTATATTTTTTTTTAAATAATCAAACAAATAAAGAGCGCATATGCGTTTTGCAACGCGTACGCGTTTTTAAAAACACATACGCGTTATTAAAAAATTGAATCTCCAACCCACTTGCAGCCTTGGTTTTAGGCTCGGGAAAGGCTTGGCAATCCGAGCCTTAGCTTTTGACCTGCAACTAAAAAACTAAGGCAGATTGAAGAAGAATGCCCATCTTTGACAGTATGGTTGATGGATTTTTTTCCTGAATCAATCTATAAAATTAAAACCCATTACAGAACACGATTTCTAGTTTCCAAATATATAATTTTTATTAATATTGGATTATATTTGATATTTTTAAATTAATTTCAAAGCAAACTAGTCCTTAAACATGAAATATCAGACTTTTTTGGTTTTTTAATAACTTTTTTTTGGTGAAGTTTCTTGTAAAAAAAATTATATGACATCAATCTTTAGACAATTCTTTACAGAATAAAAAAAAAAAGTTTCAAAAAATGTTTAGTTTAGGTCAAATTATGTTGTCCGTACACGTTGATTTTTAAAAACAACAATTAAGGCCGATAAAAATTTAATAAAAACAAAAATATTCAGCAAAAAATTACAAAAAAAATTCCTCATCAATCTTCATGTTGTTAGCTCTCTTTCCTCAAAAGGAATTAGCAAAATACTTTTATTTGGGTCAAAAAGTGGTGTCCATACATGTGCATGGTATGGTAAAAAAACAGGGACTTTTAAAAAGTGGTTTTTATAGATCCCTATCAAAATTTAATCTCTACAATTTGGGTATTTGAATAATTTACATATTTAGAAACT
Source organism: Sequoiadendron giganteum (assembly GCA_007115665.2). Taxonomy (NCBI): domain Eukaryota; kingdom Viridiplantae; phylum Streptophyta; class Pinopsida; order Cupressales; family Cupressaceae; genus Sequoiadendron; species Sequoiadendron giganteum. Next base: position 609,889,215 of record CM021100.1, on the reverse strand, counting down.
AGATTCAAAATTCAAAATTTCATATTACTGATTTTTTTAAAAATTCATTGTGTAAGTGCCTCAAATTTTTAGTCCAAGTGTGACAAATTATGAAAAACAACAAAAACACTTCCACTTTTTGAACTTTTTGTGGACCCAACTTCTTGCATCAGCCCAAATGTTGAATATTTATCTCAAATGAATATTTTAACAGGCGACCATAAAATGAGCTTGTTCTTCCCTACTACGTTCATAGCTCTATTGATTGTTTTTAATTGATTAATTAGGGAAAGGGCCCTGAACCATATAGATTAGTACAACATAGTAAAGAACAACAACTAGTCAAAACAACATTAGGAGGAAGCAGACATGAGAAGACACTTCCCCAACCCATCAACCGAAAACTTAACGTATACCTTCCGGATCAAATAATAAAACCCTATCAGACATAGCAAAAAAATAAATCCAGTCCATCTTAAAATCCTACCAATAGGGAAGGTTATAATCGAATAACCTTAAAGTAATGTCCATGAAAAAACTAAAACCATTATAAGAAATACAACTAAAAATATGATAGTCTAGGCACCAATGGCTATTAACAGTATTAAAAAGCACCAAAAACCATAACAATAGGAGACAAAAAGTAGAACAAAAACCAAGGATTAGGCATCCTCGATCAAACTCCAAGCTTTCAATAGGTCTTCGATAGTGTCTTCAAACATCTCTTTAGGCTCCATCTTCTTGGATAAGTCCTCTTCACCCTCTATCACCTTTCTGCTCTGTTGCTTCTAAATTTTGCCTTGGCATGAAACCGTACCCATAACAACCTTTTTCATTATTGCATCCACCACCCTGCACAAAATCTTCATAGCCTTTTCAAGGGCTTGGAATTTTCTATCCTTATCTTCTACTTGCATCATCTTTTCCATTAGTTCCAACCTCTCTTCCACCCTTATAATTATATCAGTGTCAAAACCCGCAATATTCACTTCACTAGGATTTTTGATTTCCATCACCTTTGGGTCCTTGGTAGCGTTTTCATTATCCATAGCCCTATAATTATCTTATTCAACCTTTTGAACCTCTTATTCCTGTGAGTCTCCTTCAATTTCCTCAATGTTGGAATCCTCCTCAACAAACTCACCACCCAGACTGTCTAGGATTTCCCCTGAAGAGGAATCAAAATTCTCCTTCGCAACTTTCTTCCCCTTGCTATCCTGAGATCCTTTGCCACCTTCTTTCCTTAATAAGCCAGTCCCATCGCCTGAGCTATAAGCTTCACATCCACTTTGAAATGGAGACCACCCAGCTGCACTTTTCTATCCTTCCAGGCATTGGAAAATTTGTAACTCAGTTGTTCATTATATCCTTCAATGGCTACAAAGTACGGGGTAAAACCAACTCTTTCGAAGAGAACCCATAGCTATGAGTTTTTTTTGCAAAGAATCATGTTTGCATGACTCTGTTCTCTTCCTTGGGACTCCCATAGTGTTTTCTTTGCAGGGGTAAATTTTTGGATGGAGAAGAAACTTGTTTCTTTTCCTGTCGTCGCTCTCGACAATTACAACTGGTAACTCAAAAAACTCAGATTGAATGGAAATCTTATGATTTTTTATTTGAGAAAATAACGGCTCAAAACATTTGGTAGGTTTTTTGAAAATGAAGCAGTTAGTTATCACCTTTTTAGACCCCGTCATAATTAAACCTAATAGCTCTACCACCCTTCTTAGTCATGATTATACTTAATTTATTACTTGTCTTTCCATCGGCCTTAGCACATGTCAATGTGTCTTTTCCAAGATCATACTCTATATTATTTGCGGTACAGATTGTGTTCATTATTTCCTCATTTAAACCTTCCTTATCGAAGTATGATGAAATCCAAATACACTATCCTTTCCATTTCATTCCTCTTATGTCTTTGGGATTTGGCGTACCTTTTCCGTCATGCCACCCAATCCATCTTGTCAACTTGCTAGGATGCCACCACATATTCCTCATTATTGCAGGACTCCTAAACCCACCAATCTTATTAATCATTACTACTTTGTCCACAATTAATCCGACCTCCCAATCTATCCTTAGCAAATATTTATTTTAATTGAGATAGATTAGAGAAGTTCCAAAATTAAAAAATTTCCTATCTAAGGCCATAGTTAGCCATTGCATCCGTGACTATATTACCTTCTCTAAAAGTATGGTGGATTTTGTAATGTTGGAAGGATTGTAACATGATTTTATAGTCATCTAGTAGGTATTTTATTTCCCAGGGAGCTTCGGCTATATTGTTAAGATAATCAATAATAATCTTAGAATCTTCCTCAACAATAACCTTCCTATACCCATTGTCTTTGAGATAATCGATTCCAGTACAACAAACATAAGCTTCAACAAAATTATTCATTGTTGTTCCTAGACCCTTGTTGTATCCTGCCAAGTAAATACCTCGATCATCCCTGACCACTCCTCTTGCTCCTGCCAGCTTGAGATTTCCTTTTGAGCATCCATCAAAATTATATTTCACCCATCCTGGATCGGGGTGGATCCAAACAATACTTTTTCTTATGATCTGTTTAGCCCAATTCACATTGTTAAGTTCATGGGAAATCTCCCACTGCTACTTTATTCTTAACTCTTGATAGGGTAGGCCCTTGCTTAGATTGGGTGTACTTACAAATTTTGATATTTTCTTGAATCTGTCTCCTTATAACCATACATAGCTCCTTGCTACTCTTAGCAACATCCCTAAAGACCCTGTTCTTTCTCTCTTTCCACAAACCTCAAGTAAGAAATGGGGGAACCTATCCCCATAAGTCAAGGATTATTTTATGAGAATGAATCAAGCACCACCCTTCAACAAACATTATAACCAAGGTAGGGAAAACCCATTCAACCTTAAGCATCTAAAGGAAAAAAGCCTAGACTTCTTGGGCATAAAGGCATTGAAAGAATACATGCATTATATTTTCTTCTTCTTTATTGCAGAGATAAAATTTATTGACTAAGTACCAACCTCTTTTCTTAAGATTGTCAATTTTAAGAATCTTACCATGTATCATAGCCCGCTAGAAACAATTAATTTTAGGAATTAGGTTCTTCTTCCACACCTTATTCCAATTAAAGACTCCCATGTTAAGAGGTTGCAGATCCATAACCTCATAGGCTGACTTAACATAGAACCTCCTAGTAGCATTTTTTGTCCAAATCCATTCATTTGATTTGTTTCTTTAAATAAGGTCAGGATTCCCAATTAGACTCAATAGCAGGTCCAAGGCAGCATCCCAACTTGTCTGTCTGCCACCTCTTAGAACAACATTATTCAATTTTTTTTTGAAGTCAATCCATTTTGGTCTCAAACCATCCCGATCTAAATAGTTAGAGACCTTCTTACCAATGCTTCTTTTTAATCTGATTTTGATTTTCTGAAGGCCATCTCTAGAAAATAAAGGAGCACAAGTGGACCAAACATCTTCCCAAAAGTTAGTTCTAATCTCATTTCTAATCCTTACTTTTTCTCCCTTAGTCAGGGTTCCTCTAATTTTTAGCAAATTGTTCCAAAAAGTTGAGCCCTAAGGTAGCTCCTTTTTCCTGAGAAAACAACAAGCCTCCTTATTATTTAAATATTTAGGTTGTTGATTGTTTAATAAAAATTAATAAAAATTTATTGCTACACTGGTGTAAGGCGTGGAGGTAGAATTTTTCAATTTCCTTCGTATTTTTTTATTCTATTCGATTTAAAATAAAATAGGTGGCTGCAAGAAAAATTAGAGTGGTTGGAAATTTTAGGCATATATTATTTGCAATAATTTGGAATGCAACAAAGGCATGGGTATGTATAAGTGATTTCTTAATTGCTAGGTGAAGTTTTGTATTTATTTACAAAATAAAATACACGGTAAAGAAATACATATCCATGCCTAAGCCTAACCTTAATAATAACTCCAACCCTTCATCCTTATTCTATGTCTAAGCCTAACCCTAATAATAAATCCAACCCTAATACTAGTTTTATCTCTAAACCTAATCCTAACCCTATTCCCAATAATAAAATTATTCCCAACCTAATGTTGACCCCAATCTTAACCCTAATTCTATCTCTAACCCTAACCCGACTTTAACCATACCCTTCATCCTTATTCTATGTCTAAGCCTAACCCTAATAATAAATCCAACCCTAATACCAATTTTATCTCTAAACCTAACCCTAACCCTATTCCTAATAATAAAATTATTCCCAACCTAACGTTAACCCCAACCTTAACCCTAATTCTATCTCTAACCCTAACATGACTTTAACCATATCCTTCATCCTTAATCTATGTCTAAGCCCAACTCTAATAATAACTCCAATCCTAATACTAGTTTTATCTCTAAACCTAACCCTAACCCTATTCCCGATAATAAAATTATTCCCAACCTTAACCCTAATTCTATCTCTAACCCTAACCTGACTTTGACCATATCATTAATCCTTATTCTATGTCTAAGCCTAACCCTAATAATAAATCCAACCCTAATACCGGCTTTATCTCTAAACCTAACCCTAACCCTATTCCCAATAATAAAATCATTCCCAACCTAACGTTAACCCAAACCTTAACCCTAATTCTATCTCTAACCCTAACCCGACTTTAACCATACCCTTCATCCTTATTCTATGTCTAATCCTAACCCTAACCCTAATTGTGATGATAACCCCAATCCAAATTCTAATTCTATCTCTAATTGTAATCGTAACTTTAACCCTAAACATTATCCTAAACTTAACCCAAAACCTAACCCTAATAATAACTCCAACCCTAATACCAATTTTATCTCTAACCCTAATCCTAACCCTAACCCTATTCCCAATAATAAAATTATTCCCAACCTTAACCCTTATTTTTTTGTCTAACCTTAACCCTAACCCTAACCCTCAACCCTAACCCTGAACTTAACCTTAACGCTAACCCTAAGCCTAAACTTGAACAATAATTATTTTTTCATCCATGTCCCATTGTGAATGCTACTAGCATATATATTATTTATTAATAATATATATAAAATACACGAGAGATATCCTTATCAAGGCGTCTATTTTATAATGAATTAGTCACATAAAAGTGCAATAGACACCTCACGAAGGATATCTCTCGGCGTATTATATATATTATCAATAAATAATATATATATGCTAGTATTTATTTTGCAATTGAAGAAATAAGAGTAAAGTGAGTTTTTTTTTGAAATAAAGAGAACAATTAGAGGAATTATGTTGTAGACAAAGTAAGGGAAATTAAGTTTATATAGGAGTTTCTTATTGGACAAAGAGAATGATTATCTCAAATACATTAAAGTTGGTTAAAATGAACTAGGCTAAAACAACACACTAAGCACTGACTGCTTAGATGGTTGTCTCTCTTAACTCAACTCCATTCCCAGTGTAGCTACCATTCCTTGTTCAAAGTTCTTTGACAAGGTATAGTTGATTTTAGCCGCACAAATAGTGGACTTTACATTTTTATCCTCTATTGGGGCTCATTTATTTGTTGCAATTTATGTCGTGCGGTGAGCTTTACACCAAAAATACCTAGGCTATGTAATATGTGAGCATGTAATGCTTTTAAAACTTTTTAAATATATATTATTATTTTAATTTTATTTTATGTGAGGGTCTATTACTTTTAGAATATTATATATATATATTATTATTATTTTATTTAATATATATTATTTTAATTTTATCTTTGTATGTAAAATTTAAATGTTTAATTATATATATTTTTAAATTGTGAAAACATTTAAAATATCATTAAAATTTAATAAAAACTGACAAATTATTTTAATGTAAAAATATATGAATATGTAGTATTAAAAATATTGAAATCTTTTAAAACGTTGCTTGTATTAAATTAATTTAAACATTAAAATTTTGGTATATTTAATATAAATTACTGTTTAAATTTTGATAGAAATAAATTGGTATTTATAATTTTTTTTAATTTGACTATTGATAATTAAACAATGTTAAAAAAAGTTGGAATAAAAATTTAAATATTATGTATAAGATTAAAAGGTAAATCTTTAAATTTTAAACTTTTTTAAGATGAAAGAACATATTTTTTTAATAAAATGTAAGCTTATTTTTTATGAAATTTCATATTTTAACAATTTAATGTATTTAATTTTTATAAAATGACATATTTTAATTATTGAATACATTCAAAATGTTTTAAAATGGTTCTTTTAAATATGTTATATAAAAAAAATTACATAACAAATAATTCATGTTCTTCAAATTGTATTCATTGTATTTCTTCTTGGTAATATATTAATCATGTTAATATTCTTAAGAAGCTAATATTTGTTTTTATTAAAAAATTACCTTTTATGATGTTAGTCATATGATAGAGACTTTTCTTTATGTTATTAGATTGATTAAATCGAAGGTGCATGACACTTTTATTTTTACTTGAATTTTTTTGCTAAGTGTTTATGTTATTTTTTATTACCCTTGCACACCTTATCCTTATGTTTTTCATCTTTGCCACATACTTTCTTTTCTAATTGTTATGCATCCATTCTTGATTTTATCATGATAATTTATGTATTATTTTATGCATATATACCCATGATCCCATCCCTTGTAATACCTATATTCTACTCTGATTACTTGATGCTTATAATTATGACCTTCTACCATGCTTAGATCACATGCCCATGCCATATCATTTTATTTAAGTTATGAACCTTATCATTTTACCTCATTCCTAGATTACTCTTATGTGCTCATGCCTATTTTTATAACTTATGTAGCCATATCGTGTCTTTAGTGCCATGCCATCTTATTATATTGTGAGGCATCATTCTTCCTCCATATTCACTCATATTATTCTATCACGCTTCTAGAGACACCCTTTTAGATTTGGGGCATCTCATTTTATCCATCATGTTGTCTTTGTCTTATAACATGCTATCATATTACATTGAATGTAATTTGAATTTATCCATATCATCTTGTGCCAACATGCTTAATTATGCCCCTAGAGATACCTTTACCACATTGGGAGCATCATGCATTTCTTATCCTATCATATGTGCTCGCATGCACTACCATATTGTAAGACCCACATTGGGGAAATCATGCCTCCTCTCTCTAGGGCCATTTTCACCTTACCATTAAATATCCTACTAGGGTTAATCTTATATACCAAGATTTTTATCTCCAGTCCATGAGCTTCAACACCTATCTTTATCTATGTCTTATTGACTTGTTACATGATGTATCTGTGATAATGATCTACTTTACATGCTTTATATGATTAACATACATTTACATTTTATGTGCTATTTTCCTCTCTTCTTTAATTCCTTGCATTCAACAAATGTAAAAAATTTAAGGGGGTACATCTTGTCTTTAACTCTCCTTATCAAGCTTGTGAATATATATAGTTACAGTAATAAAAAGATTCATTACTATGTTTAAATAGAGCTTTAGAACATGACATGACAATGTATAATATGCCATATTTTGATCCCATTATGTGGTAGCAATCAATATGCCACATCACTCTTTATACAATTTTTTTTCCTAATCTTATTCCTAATTTTTTTATTTTCTAACACAACTAGGAAATTTTATGACCTTTTCTTATTCTTGTGATAAATACATAAATCATTGCATATTTTGTTTTGTTTTGTAGGATTCCAAGGAACATGAATGCCAAAGATGAACACTCATGAAGATATATAGTTGGGTCTATTTCTTTATATGGACCATAGTATCTTTTTATGATTGAGTACATTTACAACCTAATGCATGTTTATGAATTCTCTTCAAATACACAATCATGAGGGTTTTTATGTACCTTAAAATGGAGGCAAAATATATTGGTGAAATTAGCTAGCCTATGTGAAATTCTATTTAGTTGTAGGTTCATTTTGAGAAATATTTTTTTTAAAATCATAGAGTGACATGTGACACACTTACATTTCAATTTTATCTACTTCCATGATTCCTATCCATCCTCATTCACTCCTTGCACACATTTCAACCCATTTGATCATATCCTTTCCATATTTACACTCATTCCCATACACACCTTATTCAACCTTGTATTTTCATACAAACATCCTCTAACTCAAGATAGTCATTTATGTGGCACACAAGATCTATCTTGCATGGCATAGATCTTAGCCAAAAATAAAATTTCAAAAAAATTAAATGATTGATACATGTATTTTCATAGTTGTTGGAAACTTACATGATACACACTTGTACAATGAGTTATTACATGCCTTGGCATTTAAATACATTCATTTGAGCATTAAAATATCATCTACAAATAATCATTCTTTGATCAATCATTCACATTAATAAGGAGAAATTTTAGGATTATTTAGAATTGAAGATTTAAAAGGCCAATACTTTGCATTATAATCAACATCTAAATAACCTTCGTATTATCAATTGATGTTTGGTATTAATGTAATTCCAATTTAATTAATAGGGTTGACTTAGGAGAACTTGAACCCTATGATCATGTGTTCTCCCCAAAGTTTTCAAATACTACCAATCTTTAATAATCAACAAGGAGTAGAGAATTTACTAAATAAAATAGGAGAAGTGCACAATTTGTGAGATTATACCTATACACATTAAGGGTAAGATCCTCATGGCATATAATTGATCCATAATTGTGGAATCAATACTAGAGTTATTATAATTCTAAACGAAATTTTAAACAATGAACACATCCAAGTTACTAAGTGGAATCACTACATCAAATCTTATCATACCCAACTATCATCAACTCGATTTAAATTAATTGTATTGAGTATATGTATTTACTTTAATTAAATAACATTAAGAAAACTAATATGTGTGTGGGTGTGTTTTAAGATTAGATAAAAATCTTGAACATACCGCTATCATCATTAAAAAGTAGGTTTTTATTAAGAGAAATATTGAACAAGATTATACTGTGAAGCTTTGATTTTGTTAGAAAAATCTTGAATAAGATTCTTTTATATGGGTTATTAGGTGACAAGTGCCCTAAGATCATAAATATTGTGAAGATTTAATTTAATTTTTCTAGTTATTATGATAAATCTTAAATAAGATTATTTTATATGCATTATTACATAACAAGTACTCTAAGATCAAAATTATTGTGAAGCTTTAATTTTATTTTTCTATTTATTATGTCTAGTGTAATTATGATTGCAACAAGAGATATAATGTAAATAAAATTAAATAACTCCTAAGTAAATGTAGTTCTTCAAATAAAAATAAAGTAAACATTCAAATAAATATAATAATTAAGACTATTATCTCTAGATGTATTTAAGATATCTATACTAGTTTAGTATTTTTGTTATTTAAAATATTTTTATTTGTATTTGTAAAATATAATTTTATAGAAGAATATTCTAATTTATAAAGAAAATATAAATATATCCAGTCTTATTAAAGATTTGGAATATTTTAACATTAAAATAAATTATAATAAATAAATTTTTATCTTTATATAAATTTTTCATATTTTAAAATCAAATATTTATTTTAAAAAATATCAACATAATTAAAATATATTAACAATTTAAAAAAATAAAAATACAAACAATACAATCTAGAGAAATGAACTATTTGTTATGTAATTTTCTATATCTAATATATTTTCTTACCATCATAAAAATAACTTTAAAAAAATATATTTATAATATTTTGAATATTTTTATCCAAAAATATTAAGATTCTTTCATATTAAAAGTTGTAAAATTTAAAGATTTACCTAAAATCTCATAAATAAAATCTAAATTCCATTTTAAAAATTTAAACATTTTTATTATCAAATTTCTTGATTTATTATTCTTCTAATTAAAATTTTAGAAATTAACAAAATTTATAACATTAATTTATATAATTTGTATTGAAGATATCAAAATTTCAATATTTCAATTAAATTAATGAAAAAAGAAAAGAAAATTATGATATTTAATATTTAAATATTAGAAATTTATGTTCTTTCTTATTAAAAAAGTTTAAAACTTAAAGATTTACGTGAAATATTATACATAATATTTAAATTTTCATTCTATTTTTTTTAACATTGTTTATTTATCAATAATCAAATTAAAAAAATTACAAATAATTTTTTTTCTATCAAAATTTGAACATTATTATATTAAATAGATTTAAATTTAAATTTTTAAATAAATATAAACAACATTTTAAAATAATTGATGAGTATTTATTAAATTTTAAATTTTTTCACAATTTATAAAAATTATAATTAAACATTTAAATTTTATGTAAAAAGATAAAATAAAAATAATATCTATTAAATAAATAAAATAAATTAAAATAATAATATATATTTAAAATGTTTTTAAAGTAATACATTCTCACATAGAATAAAATTAAAATAAATACATATTTAAAATGTTTTAAAAGCACTACATGTTCACATATTACATAGCCTAGGTATTTTTGGTGTAAAGCTCACCGCACAACATAAACTGAAACAACTAAATGTAGCACCAATCAAGGCTAAAAATGCAGAGTCTATTCTCTCAAATCTCATCTCCCTAGTTGAAAATCAACAGACGCCGTTAGAAAACTTTTAACGATAGGGAATGGTAACTGTATTGGAAAAGGGTTGAGTTAAAAAAGAAACAACCATTTAAGCAGTCAACGTTTAGTGTGTGTTGTGTAATGCCCCGCCACACAACCCTAGAGGAAGTTTCAATTCATGATAAAAGCATACTAATATTTTTTTTATTTTTTTAAAAAAAGTGAATTAAACATACATGTTCATCTGCAATCGTTAACATCCCCTAAGGTTACGTAACCGAGATTACTTAAACCCACACATACAACAACATATAACCATAGCATTAAATAACTTTTTGATATAAGCATCATACAACATAAGGATACCACATAACATAATAAGATAAACATCCAAGATACAATTTCATAATCATTTTAATCAAATAGTTACATCACTCATTCCCGAAATGAGGCAATAGTACAAATGTGTTATAATTACAGAATTAAACATAAGAGGGATAAAATAACTTATACAAAATGAAATATTACAAAGCTTGAATTAAACATAAGAACCCATGAGCTGTCCAACTGGATGTCTCGCCACCAAGTACTGAAGATAAATGGGGACTCAATGGTGTATGGTGCATGTTCCACCCAACCAAGTGGTACCCGAAGGCCCACCCCCCATGCTAGGAGATAGTAACAAAGTAACATGGACAAGGATCTACAACCTCTAACCATAGGCAGACTCATACTAACCTAACCAAATAAATTAATGACACAAGTACAACTCAACATCACTGACATAGGTCACATTGCTTCCAGACAAAATATATCAAGCATGTTCAGAGAACCATACACATAAAACAATAAACAACTGTTGTCCTAGACAGAGTGTCATCACATAGTTAGTCATGAGATCTCCTCTGGGCATTCTTCATAGGATCTGGATTTCCTGGTGACCTCAACCAAACCTCGACCCTCATGCTCACTCATGCGGCATCAAATACCTCTCGTAAGGACAAGATAGATGACCATCCCATTTCAGGCCTTCTCACTCATCCCAAGTCTAGACGAGCCCTTGTGTCTATGAGTGAGGATAAATTATCTTGATTAGTGTGAAATGCATCCTAATCATCTAAGTACATTAATTTAGTTATCACTTAATTAAACTACTTGAAACTTCCAAAGGTTACCCAATTTACCTCTTTGGGCTCCGACGCCTAATAGAAGCCACTCTTCTAATGGACAACACACCATACAAAATCATACTCCAAGGGAAACCCAAGTGCATACAAATAGGATTAAACAACCACTCCAACTCTAGGAGGAAACAAATAATGAAACTCACTCCAACAATTGGAGGCTATAAAACACATTCCACTCCTTCCAAAGGAGGTACAAAACATCCCCGTTCGTGGAAACCGAGTAATTTACTGAAAAGACACCATACACTACCCAAGGGAAAAACAACTGGTTGAAATAATGAATCGACAACCCTCATCCTTTAAGATCTTCTGGAAGACTTTCAAATTTGGACTAACATATAATCCCATATCCCACAATGCAACTTGACGACATAGCTACAAAAGCATTCAAGTCATAATTCAAATCTAATAATAGGATTTCTGAAATCCAGCTTCAATCAATAGGTAACATTGACAAAGTCAAAGACATAATAATTGGGTTAACTCAAATTATCATATAACCCTATTTTCATTTCCATCATAGGAAATCTAAAATAATTAACTCACTTCCCTTTATGAAATACAGGGAAAATAGAACAATTAAGGCAATCGTGAGGAAATTACTATTTTTGGATATTCTAAATCCATATCCATCCCATATTCCAATCACAATAATTTAATTGCTCTAATAGAAATCAATAACCGCCTCTTCAATAAAACTCCTTTACTTTTAAAACGACATAGATCTATGCAATTAAATCTTTTCAATTTTCTAACCATATTCTATATCTCTTTCAATTTCCTATTCAAAACATGCAATTTCTTCAATATATTTAAATATCCTTTTCCTTAACAATTTGACCATGCATTCAAAACTTATCTTTTAAAATCTTCATGCACAAAAATTACATGCACCTAAATAAAATAGGACAAAATATTAAACTATAAATTTAAATATACATGCTCATGATATATACACATGCAATATATCCATCCACGCAATTATTCTCATTACCTAAATAAACATTCAATTTTAATTATTCCAATAATACAACCTCACATATATTTATATATTTAATTATATATATCTTTCAAATATAGATATATTAAATATATATTATCATTTATTACATACTAAACAAATTATTTAATCCCAATTTAATATATTTAATATGACATGTAGATATATATATATATATATCATATATAAATATATCACATTAATGATTAAGCAAAATAGAAATTATAAAAGAATTCAAAAATTCCTTAAAATAAAAAAAACAAATGGACGAACGAATTCCATCCGCCCAGGGTTTATTCACCTGCCACACCATAATATAAGGAAAACCCTTATGTTTGGGGAGTGGCTGTGCAAGGCACAACCGAGCCCCAAACACTTGGGCACGACCTTGCTGAGTGGGGAGAGGCTGCAGAGGTCTCCCTCCACAGTCGTCCCCTCAAGGGGCGGCTGTGGAGGTAGCGCCTCCCATGCCTCCCCCAACACAACCAATGACAACATTCCATTTGATAACAACATTTCTCACAAACAAAACAAATCCGCCAATCAATGAAAATGTCATTGCGCCATACGGATGATGAATTTAATATTTTAACCAGAATATTAATAACATAAACAATATATATATATATATATATATATATAAAAACGGATTTAACATAATAGACAAATTGGGGAAATTTTATGAAAATATTCACCTGCATGTGAAATTATGCAATATTTTTTCCCGAGAACAACAAATTTCATAGAGTTTCAACGCTGATTCTTTTAATCCATTTTCTTGAATTCTTAAACAATAAAAGAACAATAACACTGAAATGATCTAAATTAAAACCAAAAGTTTCTAAATCCTCAAGGTTTCTCCACCTAATTTTTACAGGTTTTTGAAATAAATTGATTTTCTACAGAGGTTTAAATTTTCCAAAACAGATCTAATGTGTTGTTCAACCTCTCGATTTGATTCAAATAACAAAACAATCCATTTCCTCAAATAAATTAAATTCTACAATTTCCCTAAAGAAATTTTAGAGGGATAACAAAAGCTTTAAATTTATTTATTTTCTTTCTTCTAATAAAAAAATCTTTTTCTAAAACAGATTTAACAACCAAATCTATAATCACTACCAATTTAATTTAAACAATCCAAGAACAATAAATCATAGAATAAAACCTGGTGTTGAAGCTACAAGAAAAGATGATTTTTGATGCAGAGCCTCCTTCAGAGATCTCACAATTTCTCTTCAACCGTGCAGTAAATCCAAGCAAACAAACAATCCAGAAGCACAACCAACATCAATAGAATTTTCCAATATCAATTCTACAGCCAAAAATTTCTTCAAACCCTCCTCTGTGCAATTTTTCCCAAAAATATCATTTCACACCAAAAGAAGTTTTTTTTTTTTTTTTTCCTCTCTAAAATTCTCTCTTGAATGAATGAATTTTCAATAAATTCTCCCCCTTAATTAAACATGCACTTGAGTCATAAATCAAAAATATCTTAAATAACCAAATCTAATTTTGCATGCAATATTGAAAATTAAAATATCCACTTAATTCCAATTTTTGAAAGCTAACTTTAGATTTAAAATGCAATTTCAAATATCTTTCAATTTTAGCTTTTATTTAATTTAATCCAAATAAAACTTAATTACTTAATTTTAATTATTTAATAACTAAATTCGACCCTTTTGAGATTAAATTTAATTAAATTTTACTAATAACTTTAAATATAACTTCCAAGCATAATTTTAATTTAATATTAAATAATCACCACTTTTAACCAATGCAATCATTCTAAAACTTGATTAAATAATCACACACTTTTCAAGATCAAATAACATTAAAATAAGGTAAACTATGACTCAACAAACAAAACTGACGACACACTAAGGCTAGGGTGTATACTTGACACATGTTACCTAGCTATTATCTCCCGTTCAACTTAACCGTTGGATCGACACGCTCAAACCTATGGAACCAGGTGGAGTCGATTTCATGTACCTACAACCTAAAAACCAAGTAAACAACATCATATGATACAAACAACATATAGTACACACCGTGAAGAAAAAATCACGGATTCATAGGGCGCTCACAAGCGAGTGGTACGAACCCATCCTCTTCACCCATACACTCATCAAAACTTACATTTACATCTTACTCAATAATCTCATGTTACAACTACTAACATCATTACATCATTAAAGCATGTAAAATAAATCATCAGATAAACCATCACATCACATAAAATAGTTCGTCGCTCTATAAATAGCAATCAAATACAAACACAAGATAAAGTATCTTAATATTAGAAAAAAAAAAAAACAAGGACACACTGTCCAGTCCAGAAAGCAAAATGGAGGGGTGTTACATGTTGTTTAAGTCCATCTGTTAAAATGTGTTATAAGGATCATTTGGTCATATTATAAAAGGTATTTTTGGTTGATTTCATCATCTTCAACGTGTACATATGGATTTTATTTTGTGTTGTATGTGATCTTCAAAGTATTAGGACCATTAAACTTTGACTATTTGGTAGCACATGGTGTTTTGGACTGCATTTTTATTTGATGTAAAATATTACACAAAACATGAAAAGACTTAAACAAGGTTATGAAGTAGATGTTGAAGACAATGGAGAATTCATAAGGTGAGAAACCTATCAAACTTAAAAAATAAGTGCACTTGTTGGATGTTGGAGGCATTGGAGGATGGAGAATTTTTTTCATCTTGAGCTCTATCTTCTCTTTCAAAGATGATTTATTGCATGAGAAGGACCACTTCATATTTGTGTCCCTTCATGGATCAAGGGTGGCTTGACATTTTGTAGAAGTTCTTATGGGTGCAATTAATGTATTCATGTTCGGTTGAGATCTTTTGTACAATAGAGGAGAGATTAATTCCCATAATACTGGAGGAGGGATATTGACACACTCAAAGGAGATGTGGACTTTCAGAGGAAAGTTATTTTTTCATTTTGCAAGGAGGATGGGGAGATTTTATGTTCTTTCATGTTGGACAAATGTTTTGTAAATTTTTTATAGTTAGGAGATCCATTGATGGAGTCAGTTTGGTGTTTCCTAGGTGAGCAAGGAGAATTGGTGGAGGTGCTCCATCAAAGTTTTCAGAAGGGTTGTTGTGTTCAACTCTTCCAATGTTTCGTTCTTTATTCAGGTTGGTGTAATAAGGGGGACTGTTGGATTTATTACATCATTTGACATGAATATAGGCTAGTATAGACTAAAAAATAATAAATAAATCAACATGTGAATGTTTTGATTAATTTGGAAAAATAGGTTTTGAAGGGACCCAAAACTCTTTACATTAAAACGTTGCCGAGAATAAAGATGAAAAAAAACACAAAAACCAACAAACAACAAGACAAGAACAAAGAAAAAAAAAAACCAAAAGCAAAAAGGCAGCAGGAGGGGCCTCTTTCATGTTTTTCAAGGTGTTCACCACCTCCAACTCTTGATTATAATGTAGTTTAACCATAGAAAACAACTCATTTTTCTCCTCCTCAGATGTCTTTTTCATACTACCATGGGTCCTCACACTTGGGCCCTTTTCCTCTTCAACCGCTACCTATTTTCCCTTTTCTTTGGCTGGAGGTTCTTTCAGACTACCTCCTTAACGCCTAGTGTACAACTACTCCTCCCTCAGATCTTTAAGCTTTTCCATGAGGACTTTCAGAGTATCTGCGTTGTTCTTGATAGAATAGTGACTGATTTTTAGTAGCCTCTAGATATCATCATCCAACTCCTAAACCTTTATCTCCATGCTTTGAATGCACTCTTCAAATTCTCTTTTGAGGTCAGAGACATAATTCTCTAAATCAAGGAGCCCTTCTTTCAGATCACTAGACTCAAATGAAGCAAGCCGGTTCTTTCTTTATCGACATGTGAATGTTAATTTATAAATAGTTGTTAGATGATAGTAACTAATACAATAATAGTTAGTTTCTTGGGATATTCTAGTCAGTAAGTCAATTAGTTTGATACGGGATTTGTAAAGCTATATTAGCCATTGCAAATCAATGTAATATCCATCTTGAATTCAATCAAGATATCAATATATTATTTTTTGGTATTTGCAAGCATGGTCTAGATTGTGCATAAACCTCTTTTATCTATACCATTTTTCAACAATAATTATTATCTATTGTTGCAACTTCATTTATAAACAATGCAACAAAAGTATTACTTAATTTTTCATGTGCATCCTACTTTTTCAGCTCAACAAAACAACTTGTCCATTCACAACCACTATTTATTGATCAATATGTAAAAAAGATGGAAACACCCAAAAAAATACAAATATTTATATTCTAGTCAAAATATAAAAATAACACCTAACTAAATAGTTTTTCCAAATTTGTTTTGTTTAAATATATTGTATCCAATTTTATTTTTTTGGCATTTTGCTTAAATTGAGCTAAATCATGTAAAAATGTTGTCAAAAGTATGTTTTAGGTCAAACCAGACATAGGGTTTTTGTGGGTTTGTGTCAAGGAAGATGCAAAATTATGAAAATTTGAAAATTAGGGTTTCAAACCTCTATTTTTAGGAAAACCGTAAAAAATAGGACCTTTCCAGAAATGATTGAAAATGATTTTGATAGGATAATTTGACTCCACAATCACACTAGTCAAGTCAAAATCACCAAAAACATTGTTTTACTCTAGTGGGTCTATTTTCATTTTTCAGGAAGAAAGCAAGGACCTTTGCAACCATCAATGGCAAAATGGCTAGTACTAGGTGGCAAAATCTAAGCTTCAATGAGGAATCCATGGAAAAAATACTCAAAAAGATGCTCTGCGATGGAGGGGATTTTTAAAAGTGAAAAATGTTGAAAATTGACTGTCTGGAAAATGCATGCCTTGCTACCAAGGAGGCTGTGTAGTTGAATTCCTTAGTAATTTTTCCAACACCCATACATGCAACATGATGAAGGTGATTGCTAAGATACAACATCTACGTCGTCAATGACAAAGGTCAAATCAATCAAGCTACACAATGAACGAGAGATGAAGATTTTTCAAAGGAAATGATGTAATTGCACCTAAAAGCACCCCTACTAGCCAAGGGCACCCTTGAATTCCAAAGGTTAAAGGCAATAATCAACTTTCACCAAGGTAGTCATCTTCTCCGTGTTCCTGCTGGCTTTTTGATGCATCGTCAAGCTAAGTCATTTGATTCATCAATCAATGGCGAACTCAAGCAAGGTCAGGAGATGCTACAAGCAAGCACTATTAGAAATGGCAATCAAACATGAGAAAAAATGCCCTTGCTGACCAAGGGCGCCCTTGAATTAGATGGTCCAAATCTCAGTTGTTGAACAATCTTGTCTTCAGGTAATCTCTCCAGCATCAGCTCAGCTTCACAACGAACCTGTTTGCTAGCCTGTGAGACACATCAAACAAAAACAATTGATGATCGTTAGAGCATGCTAAAAGAAGGCTAAATCAATGCACATCAAGGCAAAAGCACCCTTGCAAGCTAGGGGAACCCTTCATTTTAAGCCACCTATTAAGGTTTTCAACAACTGCTTTCTACAAGGCATCTATTCAACTATCTCTCAGCTTCACGATCAATCTAGTTGTATGTTCACAGGACCTATCATGCATTCATAGAACAAGATCAAGCAAAAAGCACCAAATATGATGGCGAGATGAATGACATGGAGAAATTGAACAAGTGTCAAGGAAAAGTGCCCCTGCTGAGAATAGATGCCCATCTTTTTGGGCAGTTTGATGTACTTTGCAAGCTCAATCACCTCCAAGATGACCTCCTATGTTTTGATCAATCTCAACAATGACACCATTAGTGAAAAAAACAAAGAAGTCAAACACCTGATTACAGAGATCAAGCTGGGGCAGTTCATGAAAGTTTGCAAGTTGAAAATCACAGGTCAAAAGGTCAAAAGCACCTTTGTAAGCCAAGGGCACCCAATATTTTAAGGAATCCAAATCAACTTTCAAAATTTGTGAAGTCAGTCACCCTTTCCGAAGATGAGCTAGCATTCCATCCCACATTCCAGCAAGATCATCAGGCTCATCAGTTAATGGTGATCTCAGATTAGAGCGCAGAGGGTCAAAATGGAGAAATTGAAGAACACTCAAGAATTTAACTAATTCTGAAGCTAAAAGCACCCCTACTAGGAAAAGGTACCCTTGAATTTGAGGCATTAGATTTAGGTTTTTGGCTTTGTAGCTCCTGAGCATACCTCTTCATAGTTGACTTAACTTGGCAATGGATCCATCAGCAACACTTCAGGATCAATCAAACAACTAGGATCGAAGATCGAATAGAGGCACTTCACAATGGAAAAAGTGTTCAAATCCTCAAAGGGATGCCTAAAGTCAAAGAGAGTCTCAGTTGACTAAATTTGTCTATTTAGAGAACCTTTTCATGTCTAAAATGTCTAGGCCTAATTGATGGAAATCACTCTCGAGAACTCCAAATCAGGTAAAAGGACTCCTCCATCATGAGTTGGCACCTAACCTTGATGCATTCAACTCCAAATCAGTATATATCAAGCGTAGGCATCACAATTCATTACCTTTCTTTGCAGGTTGAATACAAAAACAATAATTTCTTCTCCAAGACATATTTTCAAGATCTGACAGAGGGGGTTTCACTGTTCTTCATATTTTTGAAGATTAGTTGCACAAAAGGACAAGTTATCAGGGGTTGCATCAAAAGGCATAATTTTTCTAGAAAGACAATTGACAACATCCAATCTTCTTCTTGTTTTTTCCCTCTTTTCTTGTCTTAGGGCTTCTTGCATGTCTAAGAAAACAACAGACAATCATAGATCTGACCAATTGGGTATGATCAACACAAATTTTCAGCAAAACCCACTTCTTTAATTCTTCTAGAAAGAACAAACTCGCTGCCTCTATTTTTAGGGATTTTTCAAAAAAGTCACAAATTTGAAAATCAAAAGAAATGGGTTTGTTTAGCACTGAAGCGTGAACAATACCCATGTGTCAAATATTTTCTGAAAAAATACTTCTTGATAGGCGCTATTTTTAGGGGTTTTCAGAAAAGTACCTGAACAATATCAAGTGCACAATTGATCTTTTATTCAAGATACAGTTCTCCCAACTGCAGTACAAGACAAAAACAGTCTTGGTTCATGATTTCCTGGAAATGATAGACATTGAATTGCATCAGGTACACCCAGAGGTTGACTCAGAAAGGTTGGAAGGCATTGACCAGTGCACATTACAAAACATCGAGCAATCTGGATTGTTTGAGGTTGCATCAATCCCCATCACATTACAAAGCACAAAGTTTGTAATTGCTTGCATTAAGCATTACAACCCTACCACACGAGAGATTTGATTGGTCGATGACCGATTGATATGCAACCTTAAGCCAAGGGATATTGAAAGGTGTTTTGTCATTCCACCATGTGCAACAAATGTGTTCATATCTGTGACAAAATGTGAATAAGGAATTTGATACATTAAAGGACAAGTGTTAGATGAGAATGGCTAAAAGGTGGCTTAAAAAAAAGGCCAAATTGCCCAAGAATTTGGGACGTGGAGAGTTCTGAGATGAGTATGCAATGATGATCACTTTACTCAACCATATCACTGGATAGGAGGAGGGAAACCAATTTCAGTCGTGGATGTACTATAGCATCACCAAAATTGTAAGCAACAAGGAGCACTACGACTGACCCACCCTCATTAGTGATACACTCCACAAAAAAATGAATGGGTTCTTAGAGGCTCATAGGTTTCACATTTTTTCATATCTTGTATAGTTGATTGCCTTCCAATGCCAATTCAGAGCATTAAACATAGTTGGAACCTTAGGTGTGCAAAAAGTCCATAAGAATTTCCCGCGACTTGAGTTCACTCAAGGAGAAATAAATTCCAAGCAGAATAATGATCTCTTCATAATGCACACTATAAGAGATCTCGACCATGAGATGCACATACACATATCACCAACAAACAAGGAGGCAATGGTGGATTGGTTCATCCAATTCCCCACTTTCACCTACACATGCATATATGGATACAACGGTCATCCTGCCATGTTACCCCACTATCCTTCAGATAGGGTGGTCTTCATGGAATTCTTGCAGCAATTTTCCAAGGTTCATTCTCATTTGCGTCTCAAGCGCAAGACTACCACACAATTTCCTTTTGAGATGGGACTATACAGGTGCAAGATAACAACGGATGCTAATGTAATAGACCTCAAAATGGTGAGGCTTAACCTTAAGTACCTCATTGAGAGAGAGTCGCATGATCCTAGAGGCCGCTATGCAACACAACTTGAGCAAATATCTTCACACAAGTCCTCCATGGAAGACTATTGGGTCAACTATGAAGATGAGTTTGATGTACGAATACCAAATTACAACTAATTTAGGCTTCCAAAAATTTCTAACTTCATGTCAAAGGATGTGGAAGACCTATTTGATGATGACGGGGAGGTGATTCTCCCTATATTCTTTGTAGATCAGGTGGACTCACAACCAATTGGAAAAGTGGATTGGTATGCTAAGAAGAGTACACTGATAGAGGAAATGAAAAGTAGGGTTGTAAGAAACAACCAACTCTACTTGGACAACAAGAAGACAAGGAAGGTAGTAATTCCCCATATAGATTTGCCTCCAGTTCATTCTTCACTACCTTCCACGTCAAGGAAGAAGCCCAGACAGAAGCAATGGAGTAACCCTCCTAGAGGAGCTTGGATGATAGGGCATACAAGGGGAAGAATATAGATTGTTGATACAAATCAACAAGAGGTACATGTGGAGACAACCACAAACATACCTAACACGGTCATGGAAATAACTGCAGTTGAACTAGTGATTGAGACCATCATAGCTGAGACAAAGCCCATCATGAAAGCAGTCACAGTTGATGTAATACTAGTGGTGGAAGCAGAACCTCCCACTTCACCACCATCACAACACTCACTGATCCCCATTGAATTGGATTCCCTGCCACATGAAACTGCAACACAATCTCATTCGTCAATAATTTAGGGTCCTATCATCTATCCTTCTAGTGGAGCTAGTCAAGATACCTCATGGATTGAGAATCTCATAAGAAGGAAAAGAAATAGACCATACTACTAGTTGGAATTCACAGAGTTTGACCATGTCCCTCAAGACATGCTAGTGAAGAAACTGAAGAAGTAGTTCCGCGTAGGAAAGAATGTAGACAATAAAATTGTCATAGAGACAGTTGTGCCACCTAAGGACAAGAATGCACATGAGGTAGAGGTTAATGAATTTAATTTGTCAAAAGTCAACCTTGATAAGACCACTCATCAGGTGGAAGCAAACCTTCTTGGAGTTGCATCAGTAAGTTTCCAAGAAAGAATGGCAAAGGATGGAAGAGATAAAGCAACCTTAAAGGATGAAAACTGACAATTGAGGTCATACATATCTATCTTGATGCACAACTCACCAAATATATCTACATTGCCTCGAGAGATGCTAGACCTCCCTACGGAGTAGAATCATCACCAATTGATCTTATATGGAAAACACTTGAGGAATCAAGTGAAAGAATTTGTCATCAAAGGACGGTGTATACTAGCAGAACTATACTGGTTGAGGAACAAAGCTCATGAAATCCACACAAAGATTCAACAATCAAAGCAAGAGACAACAAAGAAGATACTTGGAGATGAGATCACAGTCTTAGATTTACAATTGGCATACCAATTAGTTACCACTATAGAGAACACGCGACATATTTTCGCTTGGAAAGAACAATTGGCATATAAGGTGAAAGCCTATGATGCCAACCTCGTAGAATTGATTGAGTACCAAAATATTGTAGCAGGTGTTATCAACTTTGTAAGAACATTGGTAATATCTATCCCTTTCCTTTATCAACACGAGGGAGGTGCATACATTGAACTAGGCACAGTGCAAAAATAGTTCCAAGATCTCATTCGTGACACTTTTTATGGTGACCCTGCTGGTTGCGAGTTGAGAAAGATTGCAACCATGTCCACCAAACTGGATGACACAACTACAAAGTGTATAGAATATCAACAACAGCTCGCAGGTGGTGAAGAGATGCTGAAACACCACACCATCTTTCTACGAAGCATAGACTATCTAGAGATAGAAGAAGTCAATGAATGGATAGAAGAACTGTTGACTGAAGGTGGTGAGGTGTAAAACACCCACTAGGACATCCTACCCTCCAAAATAGCATTAATGGTAATGGGAGTTAACTCGGTGCCTCATTTCAAGCTAACTCAATGTCCCACTGATCATGCATGTCAAATCCCACTAATTATGGATGTCTATTTCTAGATCTCCACTAATTGTGGATCTCTATTTTGGAAGAAATTTTGTAATTTGAGTTCACTTTTAGTTTAGTTTCATTTAACTAAAGTGGCTTTCTAGTTAACTGCTAGGTCACCTACATTTAGACATAGGAATAAATCTTGCAGATCGAAAATAACTATTTGTTAACTCAAGGAGATTTTAGGGTTACCTACTCCTTTGAGTCTCTATAAATAAGAGCCTTTGCTCATTATTTGGTAACCTTTATTTACTACACAAAATTGTTGCGCCATTGTGCCAACAAGCTTGCAATTCTATATTTGTTCACTCTTGGATGAGATTTATCTGGTTTGATCATAATTGTGTATGATTCCGTACCTTTGCTATCACAAATCTTTGTAATTCGTTGAGAAGGTTTGAACAAATAAATCAAAAGGCACATGCAATTTGGTCAAAAGTTTCAATTTCTATCGTCTTGTTCTTAAAGTCTATTGTTTCAATCTCCCCCTGGATAGGTGCCATCACCTCCTTGGGTATTTTGATGTTAATGATTGTCATTTGATGTTGTGTAATGATCTATTTTTCAACCTAAACTTTGGATAGGTGTCCTCACCTCCTCAGGAACCCTGTTAGCCATTTCATCATTATTTGTTGTTTCTAGTAAGTTTCTTCCCAACCTACACCTTAGACATGGGTTCCTCCTCCTTGGAAATCCTGAGATTCAGCTTATCGTAAAGAGTGTTTGCTTGCATAATACATTATCCCAGCATAGATCTGAGATTTTAGAGCCTCAAATGCATTTTGAAGAGATGGTTGATCCAAGTGATCCAACCAATCCATTCCCGCTCCTATGACCTCATGCTTTGTTTATCTTGAGGAGATAGGATAGATTAAAAGTTAGCCTAGTTGTAGTTAGGATTTGCAGAAACCAGAGAAAACCTTAGCTACAACGCATTGTGTTTATGCACCCTTGTGTCTTGCCCGCTGAGTAAAAAACATAGGAACATTTAGTCTATTTTACTTTTACACAAACATCAAAAAACAAGAGGGAGCTTCCCCTCCATAATTTGAAGAGCAGTCATCACACACTGTGCATAGCTATCCGTTTCCAACAAGCACTCCAAAGGTGCTAATTGAAATGCCAACAAAATAATATTTCCAAATAAAGATTGAATTCTACCTCTACATTGAGCAAGTTTCATCCATTTTTTAATGTAGTCATTATATTCCAACGCATACTTAAAATGAAAATAGTCATTCTTTATTTTCCATCTTATCACTATTTTTTCCTCTTTATCTGGGATATGTTTTTATAAAATTTAGTAATAGGTTTTTCTATGGTGTCAATTTTTAGTTTCAATGCTTTGTTACTACTGATTGGATAAAACTATGGTTTTAAATTATTCTTGAAATGGGTTGGATGTAATCTTTAGAAATGGCTTCCTCAGTTCATCCTAAAGTGTCAATACGGGAATGTAAGCTTTTTGAACCGTGTTGTGGCAATATGCCGAAGCGATGCAATTAATAAACCAAGGGTTGATGGATGCAACTAATGTAATTTGTTTTTGAACATAATTCTGATTGGCAAACTTCCTATCACAAGTGTGATAGGAACCCATGAAGAAATAGTTCTGCACAAAAAATAGGTTACTGGTACACAGTAGAATAAAAGTAAAAATATATGTAGCATAATGGAAATCTATTTGGAAATAACACGAACATAAAGAATGGTGGTTTTTAATTTATTAATATAGGCGAATAATAATGATTACTGGTGGTATTAAGAGGGAGTTACTATTTATGACAGATCATGCCAAAAATTAAAGGATGTAGATACAATGGGATAGGGTTTTTATGGAAAAGACAAGCCATGATGGTAGATGTGACACTTCCCCCCAGCTTAGCAAGTTACCTATTTGTGGGTGACATCACCATCATTAAATGAATGACCGATATTTAAATAAAATAAAAAAGAAAAGGAAAAAAAATGTGAAATACCAATATCAGTGACCATTGATAGATAGGAGTGGTGACATGTGTGGTGAATCCAATGCTGATGTAGACACCAACTCACATAAATGATAGGGCGGTAAGAGTGCAATGCAGGAGGTATAGTCATGATAAAGTCAAAATTGAACGAAAGCGTCTAGTTGGTGAATGCCATGTGGAAAAGAAAGAACGAGAATATCGTTAGGAAAAGAGTATGATGACTAACAAGGTGGAGTTCAACCAACTGAAGCACTGGAAATGATGAAGAAATCATGAGTTAATTCACAGAGAAAGGAGTACCATCAAGCAAACAACTCCTGTCGAAGAAGAGACTAGAAATCCGGCCAGGAAATAACTGCATTGGTTCTTGTCACAAAGGAGATAGGAACATAAAATCAATCAGAGCGATAGTTGTTGGCTGAAAGCCACTAATAACCATTGAGACACAGATGGCATGAGTAGGAGTGAAGGGTCGTAGAATCCAGCCAAAAATAAGTGATAGCACCAACGAGTGAGGACATGAAAAATACGGGTTCTTGACAAGCAGATGACAGGAATAGTGTTAAAGCATATCTCTGAGAGGCAAGAAAGAATAGGCCAGAGTTTTGAGTAGGAAGTCGAAGGAGGACCCCAAATGAATGGAATGAGGGACCCAGACACCTGCTTGTGCAAAACAGGTCCTAGTAGAAAAATGATAGGAAGGCGGGGTGCCAATGCTGAAGATATCCTTTGTTTTGTTTTTTTGGTTTTTTTTATCTTGACAATAGACCACCAATTACTTGGTTTTCAATCTACCACCACCTAGTGGCACCGAAAATTGGTTTTCACCACTAAGTTTTATTAAACGAGTAATGTTCGCCGAAAAACTAATTTTTGAACATTAATCGACCAACAATGCGCAAAAAAGGGTTTTCACCTTTGGATCTTTTATTGCTTTGTTTGTTAGATTTATTGATCAATCGCAAAGGAGGCCAAAAGGAACGATAGTAAGTTCCCGTGCCATCTCTAGAAAGAAGGCTTCTTTAGAAAGAGGATTCTTGTATAGTTTGAGGTGGTGACCATTGACAAGAAGAGATTGTCTTTCAAAATCCACTGTACAGAGACAAACATCGCCATTAGCATATATGGTCTGGATCTCATAGGGTCCTAGCCATCGTGTGTGAAACTTTCCCTTGAAGTCTTGGTAGCGGGAGTCGTATAAGAGTGCCCAATCTCCAGGTTGGAATGACCATTGGTGGATGTGATGGTCATGCCATAGAGCACACTGTTTCTAAATAACCTTGGTGTGGAAGAGTGTTTCCTGGTGCAATTCATCTAAGGAGTGTAGTTGATCAATGCGTGCCTTTTGTGCATAAAAAAGACTCATACCCAATTGTAGTGCAGTGAGGAGAGAGTTTATCTCAAACTCAATGGGAAGGAAGACCTTCTTACCATAGATGAGATCATAGGGGGTCAGACTAGTGGTGGTCTTCCACATCATGTGATAGGCCCACACAGCTTCAGGAAGTCATGTAGCCCAGTCACACTTATGAAGAGCAACTGTCTTAGTAAGAATATTCTCAATCTATCTATTGGTGACTTCTACTTGCCCATTAGCTTGAGGGTGATAAGGTGTGGAATTGCGATGGCGAATCTCATACTCATGACCCAAGGCAAAAATAAGCTCAGATGTGAATTGTGGTCCTTTATTTGTGGTTATCTCTCACGCCACACCAAATATTGTGACAATCTTGGAGTACAAGAAATCTGCTACTTTTGTATCTATGGCATGCTTTAGTGCTACCACTTCTACCCAATTGGTGACATAATCAGTGCATACAAGGATGTATTCCTTGTTCCTTGATGGCGGGTTGATTGAGCCAAAAAAATCAAGACCCCACTTCTTAAATGGCTCTATGGAAAACTGTGGATGTAAGGGCATCTCGTCCGAGCATGTGGGTTGGCCCATGCACTGACACTTGTCACAATGATGAACATAATGTTTACAATCCTTGTGAATTGTAAGCCAGTAGTAACCTATAGTGAGAATCTTCTGGGTAGTCCTCTGAGCAGAAAAGTTTCCCCCGCATGGTTATGTATGGCATGCACGAAGTATATCGAAGACATCATCTTTTGGTACACAACATCACATGATATTGTCAATGCCAGTGTGAAAGACCAATCCATCAATCCATGTATATTGGCCACTGAGTCCAACCAACTTCCATCATTCCCTTGGAGAGAAATGTGGTGGGAACTTGCATGTAACTAGATAGTTTGCAATATCAGTGAACCATGGGCTCTTTGCTGATATAGCAAAGAGGTCATCTGGAAATGCATCATCAACTGGAGTGGGTTCATTGTCTGGCTGTTGTAATTTGGATAGAAAGTCTGCAACCACATTTTCTCGACTAGTCTTATCAAGTATAGTTATATCAAATTCTTGGACTAAAAGCAACCATCTAATAATTCTGCCGGTTACCACAGGTTTATTCATTAAAAACCAAATTTCTGAATGATTTTTGTGGACAAACACTTTATAACCAGCAATATAATGATGAAACTTATTGATTGGATACATGACAGCTAAAAATTATTTTTCAGTTACCGTGTAATTTACCTTGGCCCTTGTGAAGGTCTTACTGATATAGTAGATGGAATAGAAGATATTATCCTCTTTTTGTCCAAGCACAACTCCCATCGAACAATCTGAGGCATCAGTGTGGATATGAAATGGTAGTTCCCAGTTTGTTCCTCTAAGGATGGGTGTGGTTACAAGTTTTGTCTTGACAGACTCAAAGGATTCTTGACACTCAAGTGTCCAAGTGAAAGCAACGTCTTTGGCTAGCAAGGAAAACAAGGGGGATGCAATCTTACTAAAATTTTGGATAAATCTCTGGTAATACCCTACATGATCAAGAAAAAATCAAACATCTTTTTGACTAGAGGGTATAGGAAAGTCTTGGATAATTTGGACCTTTTTAGGATCCACTTGAATACCTTTAGAGGAGATGTAATGGCCAAGCACTATCCCTTCAGTCATAAGTATATGACACTTTTCATGACTCAATGACAAGTTGGTATCTATACAACGCCTAAGTACCTTTTCTAAGTTTATTTTAGCCTCTTCATAAGTGTTACCATGGACAGTAAAATCATCCATTTATACCTCAACACAATCATTAACAAGATACAAAAAAATGCTCAAAAATGCCCTTTAAAAAGTGGCAGGGGTGTTACATAAACCAAATGGAAAGATGCTATAAGAAAAGGTGCCCCAAGGGCAAGTGAAAGTGGTCTTGTCCTGATGTTCTGGTGCTATGCAGATCTAGTTGTAACTGCTGAACTCATCCAGAAAAGAGAAGAAACTTTTACCTATAAGAGTGTCCAATACTTGATCAATAAATGGTAATGGAAAATTATCTTTCTTATAAGTAGATTTATTTAATGCTCTATAATCAACACAAATTCTCCATTTACCATTTTTCGTAGGGACCACAACTAAAGGAGAAACCCACTGACTATCTAAAATAGGATATATAAACTTGACGTTTAACAATTTTTGTAACTCTTCCTTAACTATTTCACACAAGGTAGGGTTGAATTGACATTGTGGTTGCCTAATTGGACAACTTCCTTCTTCAATTTAAATACAGTGGTTATAGGTGTCAAGATGAATGCCACACATATCTTGGTATTCCCAAGCGAATGCATCTTTTTTTTTTCTAAGCATGGTGATAAGATCTTGGATCTGTTCAGGGGTTAACTATGGATTAATGTTAAGTGTGTGATTAGGCAGAATTTCCATAGATTTTGATTGTGTAGGTGACTCAATGGCTAAGACTTGTGAGGTGGATGGAATATCACTCGAATTTGTAGAAGATAAGAATGAACCATATAAGCAATTGTGGGGCAACAATTGATGCAGTGTGATAAAGTGTTGAACAAAACATGAACTACCCACCAATGGAAAATTCCCAAAAGGACAATGAGTATTTATACTTGAATGGAGGACCATATTGTCAAAAATTTCATTAAATGTATACCTGTTCTAAAGGAAATTAACAAGAACATTATCCTCAGTAGGTTCTTCCATATCTAAGGCTTTATCGATTGTCAGAATTGGTAACGACTCATCCAAGTCACTATCAATCCAAATTGGGTCCTCTGTTTCCATCAAAGGTTGTGTTGGCGGGTATAGAGTCGGTTGTTTCTTGTGCTTGCCATTGGAAATGACCATGTTCCTTGATCGAGAATTAATAAATGCATTTGCGGCTTCCAACCAAGGTCACCCCAAAATCAAGGGGTATCCCCCCAGCTTAATTTTTGGCTGCAAAATCACAAAGTCAGTTGGGTATTCCCATGAATCAATAGAAAGGATTACATCTTCAATCACACCTTCGGGCTTGACCAAAGATCTATCTTCCATTTGAAGAACTATAGGAGTAGGCCTAAGTCCTTCTAATGACAGTCTTTCCTTCGTTTCATTTGTCATTACATTAATTGCAACACCCAAATCTACAAGGGTATTAGGAATACTTACTTTACCAATGATTACCTTAATGACCAAACTCCCTGGATCAGAGTACTTTGGAATAGTTATGTTCCCAAGCATAAGATCTGCCAACTGTCCGATGACTTGAATGGTTTTTGGGTCTTGCTTCTTTTTCTGCTTCCAGGTATATAGATCACAATTTTATTTTTTATAGACAGGAATGTCCTTGATGGCCTGCAACAAAGGAATCTTGATGTTAACATTATACAACTCATTAACAAAATCAAATTCAGGTTGAGAATACTCCCTTTGTATTGGTTCAGATTGAAATTGTTCGGGAAAGGGAGGTTCTTTGGCTGGCTCAATTTCTGACTCCTCATTGATTTTTGTAATGGTGGGCCCTTGAAGAGCCTTCCTTGACCTCAACTAAACTCCATCTATTTCTAATGTATTTATGGGATAGGTGGAGTATCCTGTTGCCTCATTATTATACACCGGTTGGATTTCCTTATTGTTGGGGTTGGGATTGGGCTAGGTTGGCATTGGTGTAGGTCTTGGTGGCTGTGGTGTATGGTTTGTTGGATTGACGGGTTGGCAACCGACGATGGCAAGGACGGAAGGAGTTGTTGTGATTTTTGGTATGGGTTAATCATAGGAGGAGGTGGGAATTGTGAATGTGATGGGAATGATTGTTGTTGATATGGTGATGGGTGTGGCAGTTGTGGCCTCCATGTTTGTTGCCATGGTTGTGAAGTATACTAATATTGCGACATCGATTGAGGGTATGGGGGTTGTTGCCAACACCCATTCCATCCCAGTTGATAAGAGTTGGATTGGATAGGTCCTAGGGCATGATAATCATTCATCATGTTAGGGTGTATTGCTCTGGGTGGAAAGGGTCACCTAGGGGCCATATAATAGACAAGTTCCTCAAAATATTCCATTTCAATCATACCTATAGGAGGAGGCCTCAAGGTAGAGCTCTTACTGAGTTCTTCTAAGGATGATATGTTTCTCCTATTGTATGGGTAGTCCTCATTACCGTGTCTCTTGCGACAAATTGGAAAAAACACAACTAGGGCCTTTTCAGATTCCTCTTGCTTCCTACGGGTGTAAAGAGTGTCTATCTGTTTCCCCATATGACTCAACAAATCTGTTTTAAGATCCTCAAGTAAATTTCCTATTTCCCTTTTTTTGATACCTTCCGCACTACTTGCAGTATAAGGATTACTTGGATAGCTCCTTCCCAAACGTTGTGACCTTGAATACTTCCTGCAAATATCACAAATATCATCAAATTCCATTTTGGAAATATTCCCTTTTCCTATTAAATTTAATGCATCCATAACATCATCTCTTATCCCTCTAAGAAATAACATTTTAATAGTATCATCATTTAGTCCCTCCTAGCGAGATCGTTGAAGACTGAACATAAAACGTTCAAGGTAGTCCTCTACGGACTCGTCTTCCTTTTGTTTCATGTGGAAAATCTCATACCAAACCTCCTTCATTTTGCAATATTCTTAGTACTTGCTCAGGAATAGCTCCTTCACAATGTCCCACGTCCTGATATTCTAAAGGTTCATAAACCACCGTAGGGCGACATCCTTTAATGTTGTTGGAAATAGTTTGAGTTTTTGTGCATCATTTTGATAGTCATAACTGTGACACAACACATCAAATTCAAACAAAAACATGTCAAGATCCTCTATTGAAAGACCAAAATAAATGGGCAAAGTAGAATGAGGAATATTCTTCATGGGAGCATCTCTTCCGGGATGTGTGATTGGAAACTCAAAAGTAACTAGATTATTATTAGCCAATTCCCTATTATGATTGTTGTTATTGTTGTTGTTGTTGTTGTTATTGTTGTCGGGATCCATGAATTCTAATGCCCAAGAGTAAAATAAGTTTCAAATGGTTTGTGGCCTTCTTCGAAGAATGGACCAGCTTTTTCCTCGTAAGACTCTTGGAAAAATTGTTCAACCTTTGTGCATAATATCTCAGAAGAGCTTGGTTGGGTATTTGTAGGTGTTTGAACAATAGTGGTCTCAATGACACACTTCTCAAGATCAGGTTTGGGCCATAATTCTAGTGATGGAAATTTACTTTTCAATTTCTCATGAGTCAATCTACTTCTTTCAATGGGTGATTTTGACTTATCTTTTAATTCTTCGGGCTGCAAAATCTCAATGGATGTTACTGATTTACTTTTGGATTTTTCAGATTGTGAACTACTTCCCTTTTCTTTTCTAATGAATCTTCCTTCATGCACCTAAATGATTTATGACAAAGCAAACCAAGGGTAATTGTCCAAATGGAGTCGACTTTCGTGTGGAATTTCTCCTTAGCGCAATGTTTCCTAACTTAGTTTACTGGAAATGCAGGTCTTTAACACTATTCCCTGATAATGACACCAAAATTATTGGATAAAACTATGGTTTTAAATTATTCTTGAAATGGGTTCAATGTAATCTTTAGAAATGGCTTCCTCAGTTCATCCTAAAGTGTCGATCTGGGAACGTAGGATTTTTGAACCGTGTTGTAGCAATATGTTGAAGAGCTGCAATTAATAAACCAAGGGTTGATGGATGCAACTAATGTAATCTATTTTTGAACAAAATTTCGATTGGCAGACTTCTTGTCACAAGTGTGATAGGAAATCATGAAGAAAAAGTTTTGCACAGAAAATAGGTTACTGGCACACAACAAAAGAAAAGTAAAAATCTTTGTAGCAGAATGAAATTCTATCTGGAAATAACATGAACAAAATCAAAGTTGAGCTATTGAATGCAAATAGACTTTCGACACCAATTGATTATTTAACTTCTTCGTTCATAATGATTTTATTAATCAATATCTAAGTGTTTTGTAACAAGTTACATATATATATATGCAGACATATATTGACTAAACCAACATAGATTATACTGACAAGTATAAACAAATCAATACCGATTAATATTTTTACAGAAATGGATTATGCAGATAAAGGATCGAATAAACAATACAGTAATGAAATTAATCGAATAACTTATAAAACCAAAACATACATTACTAGACACACACAATCCTAATGCAACAATCACCAACAAACAAGGAAGTGGGACCTGCCTTCGCCGCTCATTGAATGATGAAACTCACACACATAAAATTACTCCACGATAGCTTTCATTCATCTGAGTTTCACTAATAGAGTATATATTTAAAATCACCAAATTATGATTTCGATTATGTATATCTATCGAGTTTCAATGTACACATATATATACATATTGTAGCTACCTATACATCTAATAGTCTTTCAGATGTAATCAAATAAACATTTTGGTTGTTTGTGGCTTTCAGCCAACAACCATAAAAAGATAATCAAAAAATTAGTTTTAAAGTCCTTGACAATATTCTGAGAACAACATAACAACCTAGAACAAAATTGCTAATCTTGACGAATAGAGCCAAAATGACAATATGAATTTAGCAGCTTAGTCATCCCTCCGCCGATGTCCTTCATGCTCACTGCCAACCATTAAACACTGCCTTTTACCAAAATCACAAAGATAGTTAGCAACAGTCAGCAAAATTGGTATTTTCACTAGTTTTTGCCTATCCTTCTATTTCATAAAATACCTTCAGTTCATTAACGAAAAGAGATAGGAATGACAAGAAACACTAGGAAAGATGACAAGGGTTAACACAAATAAGAGGCAAAAGAATGGCATATTTTGTCCCCATCACCTACCATATTTCTAATTGAAAATATTACACCTACATCTTTTCAAAGGTTAATATTTCTCTTCATTCTCTAATAGTTCAATGAATGTGTACTTCAACACCTAATCAATCCACAAATTTGATGAGAAGTTCTACTCATGTCCTTGATTTATGTTTTGATCTCTCTTTCCCTTCCATTCATGATGTTCATTTATGTAAACACTTTATGATATGATTTAGTCAAATTGTTACTCCTACTACCTTATGACTCCAAAATAAATTCATCTATGACATTGTCATGTACCTCATTACAAACTTTGTCTATACTATTCCCTTTCTTACCAAAATATGGTGAAACTCACAATGGCATAGCTTGATTTGTATCACTGGACACATGCCAAAATATAACATTGTGTTTCTATGTTTTGATGAGTGCTCCTTGCCACTTCCAAGAATCATGTTCAACATCGACTACCATGAATTGGAAACTACAAAATATATGTTATGTTAAATTATGATTGATTCCAAACCATTTGAAAAGAAACTAGCTCTTGATGAAAGAAAACTTGAAAAAAAGCTTGAAGAGGATCTTCTAGCTACTGAAAATCTTTAACAAAATGACTCATTTAATGAAAATTTGAACAAGGAAATTTTTAAAAATAAACATTTTAGGATCTTCTAGATAAAAACTGGTGCAAGGGTTGAAAGTTAGTGCCAAAATGAATTGGCTAAAGGTTGGTGATAGAGGTTCTAAATTCTTCTTTAATTTTATCAAAGTGAAAAACATTAAGGAAGATATTGGTTCATTTGGGTGGACAATGTGCAAGTCAATGATCCTATCAAAATTAAAGAGTACAATTTTTTTATCAAAATATTGTCATTTCCAATGCCCATGACGCAGAGTGTAAGGAAGCCCAAGAATAGTCCAAAAAAGTTATTCCAAAGAAGATCAAGGAAGAGGATGCTAATATTCTAGCTAGAGAAGTTAGTAAAGAGAAAATTATGAAGGCTATACAAAACTTTTAAAATGACAGGTCTCCAAGATTTGATGGATTTCCAGTTGAATTCTACAAAACAAATATTGAATGGGTTATTGAAGTTCTCCTTATGGTGTATAATGAAGCTATCAAAATTGGCGCTTTGGGTAGTAGCATTAATAGAGACATCATTGAAAATTTTCTAAAAGAGGGAGATAGAACTCAAATGAGAAATTAGAGACCAGTGACTCTCCTTAATGTTTCATATAAGATCTTACCCACTTTTTTGGCTCTTAAGACTGATTGCTATTCTCCCAACATTTGTTAACACTACTCAAATTGGGTTTTAAAAATATGTATATTTTGGAAAAATTGATCACAAATTGAGAAGCAATGGAATGGGCAAGAGCCTCTCAACAAGATGTTGGTATGCTCCTCCTCAATTTTGAAAAGGCCTATGATAGGGTTGAATGGTTATTTATTATTATGACTATTAGAGCTTTTGGTTTTCCTCAAAAAAATTGTGAAATGGTTAAAGTATCATTCAAGGATGCAATTGCACGAATTGAAATTAATGGTTCATTCTCTAAACCATTCCAACCACAAAGATCAATTATGCAAGGATGCCCTTTGCAATTTCTTTTGATGCTATTTTTTTATCCGATAAGAGACATGAACCATTACAAATGAAAGAGTCCTCCTAGTTGGTTCAATAAATTTGGTCTCCAATGGGGAGGCCTAAACAAACAAGTAAGGTATTTAGGAATCCCATTTTCCATTGATCATTCTCTAAAAGATGTGTGGGACTAGATCCACAAAAAATGAAAGAAAAAGTGTGATAAACAATATCTTTCCATGGTTGGTAAATTGCAAATATGTCAAAAGATAATTTTTTTCATATAGCATATATTATGCCTCTATCTAGTTCTTTAGCAACTACAAAATTAATGATATTAAGAAATGTATAAGGAGATTCCTTTGGTTTGATGAGAAATGAGGAAAAAAGAGAGTTGATATTAATTGGAAATGGTGTTTTTACATAAAAATAAAGGAGGATTTAGTATAAAAGACTTAAAGATGCAAGAAGTTTTTCTTGCGTTTAAATGGATTATAATTTCCTTTAATGGAAAGGATTCTTAGAAGGTATTATTGAGAAACAATATCTAGCTGAGTCCAATGGAAATGTCTTCATCCTCATGATGTCTATTTTGGAAGATTTCCTATCTCTCCTTTTGGCTCTAAGATGTTGTTAGCAAGAGAAATTGGGAAGTACAATTAGAAGATCTATACCCCGATACTTCTTATGTAATTTGTTTATACCCTAGAGAATATAGTAAGAAAAACAAGCATGTGTGTAAGAATCTAGAGGGAATACATATCATATAACATAACAATATAAAAGAAAATATTCATACATTCATCTCACACATATAATCCTTATGAATCCTTAAAATTATATCCTTATTAGGTACAAAAGGAAGGTCTTAGTATTTGCTCCGGTATTATATCTCTATCTATCATGCTATATTTTATCTGTCTCTATCTCCATATCTCCATATCTATATCTTTTTCTTGCATATGATTTACATCACATAAATACATACATTCCTTTTAAGGGACATGAAATCTAACTACAATCAATGAATTTTCCTGGTACCGCAGACCTTTTTCGATAGCCTGCTGTAGGTTCTAATCCTTCCTGTGAACACATAATGCTCAGTTGGGAAGGAGGTGTTGGTATTGTATCTTTAGTCTAGTAATGATAGAAGTCCAGTGTGCATGTGCCTGCAACAATGTACCTATCTGTTGTTGGATTTGTGCAAGTGTAAGTTTTTCCCTTTGGAAATCAATTGAGATTGAAATATTTTTTGTTATCTTCTCTAGGATTCTTTCAAAATGAGTTGGAGGAATCTTAACTGGCTGCTGATGGTCTCCCTGTCTCCCTCAATTATTGTATTTGTTCCTTTACAAGTTCCCTTTGAGTATGGAGTTGTTGTAGCTGGATATGAAGATTCTCTACTTGATCCCTTAGTTGCTTCGATTGGGTCTTGTAGAGGATCATATGCCGCTTGTGCTATCTGGTCTTCAATTTGAATCATTTGGGTGCGAAGGTTCTTTGTTGTATTGGGCCACTATAAGATAAATGAGATATTACCCTGAGCTCTTGGATGCTATCTCTTATTGGTTTGATCCGTTGTCCCAATTGGGAGTGTGCGGTGTCACATCTCTTTCTATCCTCTTTGATTTGCTTCTTTACCAACTCCTATTGGGCCTCTTTTCTGATGTTGGTGCTTACAGAGGCGAAGTTCCCTTCAAGACTATCTTCTACCTAATTACGAAAATTATTTCTTTTGGGAAGTCTTTCATAGCTTCTTCCACCCTTTTATTAGACTGGTTGATGTACTGAAGGAGGCATTATATTACCCTATCTTTATTTTATGTATTAGATTCCCCATGTCTCCAACACTGTTGATAGCATGCGGTGGTGGATGATGGCATTTGTAGTGGCCAGCATATTGATGGGCTCTTGTGTTTTTTCTGGAGGTTCTTGTGGTTGCTCTGGGGTTGCCTCTGGTTGCTCCGGGTTGACTGGCAGAGGGCTTATCAAAGTTTGTTGTCCTTGTATCCTTCTTCTCAAAGGTTGTTGTATCTCTTCTTCCCCTTCTAGTATCTCTTCTACCTCTATATTTTCCTCTCTTTATTGCTTGACCATTTGCTTAGGTTATGTCTATCTGGTTCATTTTGGTGGGGTGGTTTGTGGTGGCTTCCTTGGGGTTGATATGGTTGGTGCAGAGGAAGTGGGTCCCTTTGAATGGATTTGGTCGAATCTTCTGGTAGATGGTTCTGATGCGAAGGGTGACGCGGCCTTCTATGTGAATCCCCCCTTTGGAATACATCACTATTCATGGAGCTTTTCTTTATTCTTCTCTAATTTCTCTCCTGCACCCTTCTTGTATATGCTATCCATTACCTCTTTGTATGTTCCAAACCTTTTCGCATTAGGGTCCTTTGGTTTAGTGAGTAAGGCGGCTATATATGCATCAATTTCCTTTATGGTGATCTCATATGGGAGTTGTGGAATCCATGCGGTTCAAGGCTCTACTACTTCCATGTAATTATAATCCTTATCTACTAAAAATGTTATTGTGTTAATGTACTAATGTACCGACTCGTAGGGGAGCCAATCCCAAGCTTGCATCTGTTCTTGGAGACTTTTGAAGAATCCTTAGTATGACATGGTGTATGATTGCTTGTTTGAGAATTGTTGAGTATGTTGCTTGATATGTGTCACAACGGGGAGGTGTGTTTGTTAGTCCTTGCCTTTGAAGTTGGGGAACTCATTCAGGAAATAGAAAATTAGGCATATATGTAATGTTCCAAACTAGAAATGATACTTGGATGCTTTGATATTTTTGATGTTCTCCATCAATTGTTCTCTCATTACTTCACAGAGGTCGAAGTCTTTTCCTTCAACAATCATTCGGTGTGTGGTACGGATAGTTGCGGTAGTTGCAAAATCCACTTGATTTGTATATTATATCTTATAAGTGATACCCATGGTGGCATATTGAACTGCTAGATTGGTGATTGCACGCGCATTTATACTTCCATCATCAAAAATTTCTCTAATCAGTTTGGTAACTTCATTTTTAATGGCCTTTTTGACCGAAATGGATCTCTTCATGCTTAACCTAGTTACGGCATGAATGGTTTCTTTGGTTATGTGGTATGGTTTGTCCAAGTAGATAAATTTGTCATGTACTCTGCTTAGCTCCATATGTACCCAATCATGGTTGTCGTAGGAATATAGGTAGTATTTCCAAACATCCATATTTTTTAGCCCTAATTCCTTGTATTGTGGCAGGTACCCATTCTCATTTGGTGCTAGGAGTGTCTTGTGAAGCTACTCAAAATTAGTATGGTCGAGCTTCGCTATCTATCATGAATGTGTTTTCACACATCTTCTAAATACATCACATTGATGGGTGTGTTGGAGAATGCCCCTTATTTTTTGAATTCCATGGATTTGTATGGGTGTTTCTTGTACTTTGGTCGGGGTTTCTCTAAGATTTCAATGAGAGTAGGAGTATCCATTTTAGCAGAGAGGGAGTTGCTGAATTTTCGAAGAGGTTGTGAAACACTCAAATAACACTTAGCACAAAATAAGGTTAGGAGTGCAATTAGCTTATGTGAGGGTTGAAAGTAGAAGTGGTGTTATATAGAGTTGGGTTAGTGGGGTGTGAGTGGTTATATGATGGAGTGGTCACTGTGAATTTAATTTTCTTTTCATTTCACGAGTTTTTCAAGTTATTTTCATGATTTCACAGGTTGTTTTTTGGGTTTTTTTTTAAATTTTTTTTTAAGGTCTAATTATGGTACAGATTATACATTAGGTTGTTTATGGTTTGATATTTTTAATTTGGTGGTAAGTGTTTCAAGCATGTGTCGTTAAAGTGCCTTGTCATGAGAGTGTCATCTAGTTGTTTTAACTTGACTACCCTAGATTCAATTATGTCATGAATATAATAGAGACTTAACCATATGACCTTTAGTTTTCCTTTATTTTAAAATTTGTTGTCATATAACAACACCAAATCCCCTATTCTGAATGTTTTCAACCGCAAGTTTCTGCCATGCTAGGCTTTATGTCTTTGTCTTTCCAATTGGTGCTTGTATATCACAATTTTCCTGAATTCATCTACTTTCTCCAAATCTTCTATCCTTTGTATTAAGGATTGATCCTCCTCCAACTGCAAAGTGAGTTTGGTATTTATGTTAGAAATTATGAATTTCATGGGTACTATTGCATCAATCCCATATACCAACTGAAATGGGGTGAACTTACTAGTCCTTTTATAGGATGTGTAGTATGCCCAAAGTACTGTCGATATCTTTACATCCCAATTTGTTCTATTGCCATCACACATATTGGTTAATGCTATTCCATTATCTTAGTTTAGTTCTTCATTGGCTCCATTAGCTTACAGATGGTATAGGGAACTTTTATTATGTGTTATGAAGTAGTTTATTTATCATCTTATTCACAAAATGTTTACCTTGATCATTGACTATGCTCAGAGGGCATCCATACCTTGTAATGATATTTTCATATAGGAACCTTGTGCCAGTCTTTATAGTGTAATCTCTAATTGGTTCCACCTTTTACCACTTTGTAAGGTATTCTACAATGGTTATAATGTATTTTTATTTTGAATGTTTTGTCGGAGGGTCAATTGGTCCTATAAAATCTATTACCCACTTTTCAAATGGATTTTGTGCTAATAAAGGTCTTCATGTGATAGGTTTCCCTACCCTTTGGAAAAATTCGCAACCCTTTGTATATTTCGTGACATCTTTGTGCAGGATTGACCACCATAGGCTAGCAAGTTTTACCCTTCGAGCTATTGTTCCTCTGGAATTGATTTTCTCTCATGTTTATATACAACTCTTCTGAAAATATCTTTTCCAAGATGGTGTAGCTCTCCTTCTACTAGAGTTTATGGCATAACCCACCACACTAGTGATTGTGTGTCTTGCGGTGATATATCCTGAGAATTATCTTGTAGAAAACAAAATAGAAATGTCTTCTAACTCTTCTAATATTGTAGTAACACAAAATAAATGTGTGCCAAGTAACTCTTCTCCCTAAGCATTCGGTTCTTCTCTGGTTTTAATTTTGGACAAGGAATCTGGTCCTTGGTTATTCTTTTCAAGTTTTACCATAATCTTAAAATAGAAATTGAAATAACAACCATTTAGATATGTGGCCATGGGTTACCAGTTTGTTAAGTAGGTACTTAAGGGGTTCATCATCTATGAAGAGAGTGAATGGTGTGGATAGTAAATAATGTCTATGCTTTTGTAATGCATATACCATAGCTAGACTTCTCTTTTTGTAGTGGTATAGTTCTTCTCCGCAGTAGATAATTTCCTACTAGAAAAAGCTATGGGATGGCCTTTATTCCATTCGGTTGAGTGAGTACTGACCCTATAGCTATACTAGGAGCATCAACATGAACATGAAAGGGATTATTCCAATCCGAAAATATTAATATAGGTGCCTCTACAATTTTCTGCTTTAAGGTGTCAAAGGCTTTTTGTGATTTCTCATTCCATTCTATACTTCAACTGGTTTTCTTTAGGAGATCCTCGAATGGGGTGAAAATTTTGGCATAACCTTTGATGAACTTCTTATGATATCCTATAGGCCCTAAGAATGGTTTAACTTTTGCTTCATTCTTTGGTGGCAGTAAGTTGAGGATCAAAACAACTTTCGTGGGGTCTACCATTAACCCTTCCTTACATATAATGTGACCTAGAAGAGCTCCATAGGGTACTGCAAAGGTAAGTTTAGAGATATTTGTATACTTCTACACTAGTTTAACATCATCTAGAGGACCTATAAATTTATTAAATTATCTTTTACAAGCCCATAGACAGTCCAGTCATCCAAGCACACTTCTAGTAAATCATAAATAAAATCTTTAAATGTGTTGTTCATTATCTTGCTAAATACCACGGGGGCATTATTTAGTCCAAAGGGAATTACTGTATATATATAGTAGCCCCATTTGGTAGAAAAAGTAGTCTTAGGTTGATCTTCCTCCTTGATTTTCACTTGATGGTATCCAAAGAAGCCATTAGTGAATTCATATCTCTCTTTTGGCTACTGATTCTAATATTTCTTCTATAAAGGGAGTTAAAAATGGATCATGAAACACGCTTTATTTAATTCCTGAATGTCTATGCACACCCTTATCCCTCTCGTTTTCTTATTTTGTACCACCATGGGACTTATCTAGTTTGCATTTTCTATTGGTTTGATGATTCTGACATTCAACATCTTATCTATCTTGATTTTTACTTTCTTCTTCATATTCAAATTAAGTCTATATAGCCTTTTCTAGATTAGTTCAACACCTTCTTTGAGTTGGGTTTTCATCATTACAACCTCCTCCTTAATTCCTTTCATTTCCATTAAGTTTCTTGGAAACAAATCTTAGAATTTTGCTAAGGCTTCTATTATTTGTGCTACCACCTTCTCATCCCAATAGTCTCATATCTTGGCCAATTTGGGCTCCCCTTTTGCTGCAATTTTTGTCTCCTTCAGTTTGAGGGGTTCATTGTAGTATTTTTGTTTGGGTTCAACAATTTCCTTTATTTTCCTTTCCTCTTGGACTATTTGTATTTGCAAAGCTTCTTTTTGTTCATCATTATGTATCACAACAATATTTTATTGTTCTAGTAGACTCCTGCTCTAACCATTTGATATATTTCCATATGCCTTCCTCTTTAGGTGGCGGAGAGGGGGTTTCCAGTATTGCTAGCCATAGGTTGTATTTTGATTTGAATATGATTTCCTTCATCTGGGTTAATGTGGTAAGTATTTGGTGGTTGTCATTGTGGAAGGAGAAAGTATGGAGGAAATTTGTACTCACTTTGTCCCATGTTTTAGTTTATGGTCTTTCTCTTGATCTAGATACCAAGTTCTGCTACAGGATTGAGTGTCCTATAAAATAGCTAGATATATAATTTATCATCATACTCATTATTTTACTCCCAATAATGTATACATATTTCCAAGTGATTTTATGGAAAGATGTCTCCTTTGTATGTGGGTATATCTTAGTATTCTCCTACTTCCAATAGAAATCTTTCTTGATCAATATTTTAAAATATTCCCACTTCTTGATAGTTTGTTTGTGCATGTTGGCCAACATGCGAGAGTGCAGGTAAGAGTATACGGTAAAATCTCAAGTCAATGTGCTTCATTGGGGAATATTTTCTCTAACTGTGATATGTAATGTAGAAAATCTCCTACTCCAGAATATTTAGGTAACTTAATATGAGAAATTCCCTTTGCAATATGATAGACCTGACGAGAGACTTCATTATTATCTTCGCCATTACTTTTTGCGATACCGCACATGTCCTACACTACATTTCCTTCTTCTATTAGTGTTTTTCTTATTACAAATACTCTCCGATAACCAAAGATTCTATGAGAATATAATTCATGGTTGTCCTACATACATGCCTCTAGTACCGTTTCACTGTCAATACTCCCTTCAATGTCATTTACCTCAATTTCTCCTTCTAAATTAGGCTCTTCTAGGGTTTCAATTGTCAGTATTGTTGTTATAGTGTTTATAGTCATGCCATAATTCTCATACTCCTCTGCATTGACTTCTTCTATGTATGTTTCTTCTTGCTTTTTACACAAGCGTATGTGGAAAACCATTTTTTCATCCTTAAATGAGATATCTTCTTTTTTGGCCTCTATTATCCCCCGAGAGTCTATGAACAATCTCAATCCCAACAATGTGTCAAAGGAATCAAAGGTTTCTTTCATTATAACTATCTCAAAGTCAACCATTTGTTTTACTCTTACACTAACTTCTACATTCCTCTAGCTACCTAAGGTTTTCATTTTGATACCATCTACTAAGCTGATATTATAAGGTGTGGGCTCTAGTTCTGGTTTGCCTAGATATTCCCATATTATTTTTGGGATCAAGTTTACATGTGATCCTAAATCAACCACCGCCTTATGAATCTTCTTATGATGAATGCGAAGATCAATAATTATGGGTCTAGTCTTGCAGTGTTTTACCACTAGTCTAATTTGTGGAATGTTCCTTTTAATTTAGTACTTGCTAAATTATTTCAATTTTGTGATTAAATCTTGCTGTCCCGCCAATTGTGCTAGTTGCTTAAGTATGTTCACCTATTGTTGAAAAAATGAACTAGTCTTCTCTTTCTCCTTTTCTTGCTCTTTCTCAATGATTCTTTTAGTTTGACTTAGTATCTGATCATGTTTCTTTTTAGTAGGGTGAAATACTTCTTCCCCTTCAAATATTTCTTTTTTCTTGTGGTTACCGTATTTTTTCTTCCGGTATCGATGCCCTATTTAGTTACCACTTATGCCTTACCCATTTTCTTCAGTCTACACTATGTGTGGTATTAGTCTTTGGTACTGCTCTCCTCTATAGTGTAGCTCTTGTCCTTTTCAGCCTTACGATATCTTCTAGTTTATTCCACAACGTTCTTAGATACTTTGCGGAGGATCCTTGCTCTCCTATTTGAATTTGAGTCTTGTGTTTGGGTATTTTTATAGTGTTTTCATGCCTTTTCATAGCTAAACACATTATGGTCCTCTTCACGATAGAATCCACATTGTTTTCTCCTTTCACTCAACATTCCATGGAAAAATATCTTGGTTTCCCGCAATTGAAGCAAGTTGTATATTCTCTTCTTCCTCTTCCTTAGTCATGACCTCTTCCTCCCTAGAATGGGCCATTATCACTCTATAATTCTAGACTTTGAATAACATTGGCGTTTCTCTAATTCTACTACCATTGTGGAGCCCTATACTTGTG
Source organism: Sequoiadendron giganteum (assembly GCA_007115665.2). Lineage (NCBI taxonomy): Eukaryota > Viridiplantae > Streptophyta > Pinopsida > Cupressales > Cupressaceae > Sequoiadendron > Sequoiadendron giganteum. The sequence continues at coordinate 609,845,688 of CM021100.1, read as the reverse complement.
ATCTTGTGCACACAATGGTCTTTCCACTAGTCCTTATACATATGCCATCGTCCAGCCAATGTTTTGGTCTTATTTTACCTAGAATAGTTGGGATGGGAATTCTAGAGTTGCGTGATCATCCCATTGTCCACAAGTACCACAATACAGAGAGTTTGGTTTCTTAACCGTGCAGAGATACACTCTTAGTGCATTCACCTTCTTTTCTTCAATTTCTTTAGGCATTTGTTCTGCATGTGCCCCTCTCCACCATAAAATGAACATCACATATTAGGCCTCTATGGTCTTCTCTCCTATTTCATGAGTTCTTTTCTTAGGTGTAATAGGTCCATTTCTAGTTGTAACCATTCTATTTTCTTGTTCTCTTTTTCTTTCTCCATTTTCTGCCATAATTGGCCTTGTATCCAGTAAACTAATGTAACCAATTCTAAATATGAACCAAAGTGTCTGCCATCTAGAGTCATTCTCAGTTCTAGAGAGAAACCATTTTCTCTTTTGCTTATCATTTAACGACTCTTCTAATCTCCAGGTTACTTCTTTGAACCTCCTATCAAATTCTAAGATAGATTCATCTTCCTATTGTGATAATTCTCTCAACTTACTCACTCCTTCTGTCGGGAGTTCCAAACTATCAAAATTCTCTAAGAACACTTTCCTCACCTCATCCCAGGGTCTATTATTTTGTGGGTATGATTTATGGTACCAATTTTATGGTTCATCTCTTAGGGACTCAATGAAGTCAAAAGTTTTGTGCTTTCACGTTGTTCATTCCGACGACTACCATATTTTGTCCAATAAGAAAATATGTTTCACAACATTGTTGGTATCCTTTCAAAGATAGGCATCTTCCACATCGTGCCCATTTCATTTTCTTCTGAGGAGTTTTCCTCTTGACTTGTGGTAAATATTATTTGATTACTAAAGATGGAATTAGTCTTGCTATCACTTCTTGACTTTCCGCAATCACTTTGTTCTTCTGTGATTCTCCACACAATATTTTGATTATTACTTTCCAAAATATCCCAATTTAATGCGTAAGTTGTCTATTATTCTAGTTTCCTACCTTTCACTTCTTCTTTGTCAATATCTAGATGTGTTATATCTAGCATATGCGGTGACTCCTGGTCCGGGGGTAATGTATGTTCCTCATAGCTTTTAATTTTTAAGTGTGTCTCTTCATTAGTAATTGTTATTAATTGATGCTTAACTTGGAGTAAGATTAGTTTTCACCGCTTCTTCATTTTTCTCCTCTACGATATTCTTGGATTTCCTTTCCTTCCTTTTCTCTTTCATATTATTTGTTGCATCCACATTGACGCACTCAGATACACTCTTCTTGGCACACTCCCCTCTTTTTAAAAAAAATTATTCTGCCATTTTCCCAACTTGTTCTTTTTCTGTTTCTCTTTTGCAGTACATTTCTTCTCTTTCTTGATTTTCTTTCCTTTTCTTTTTTCGATACTCTTGTCCATTTTCTTTTTCTTATTTCCCTAATTTCTTTTCTTTTCTCTCATGGAATTTTGTTCTTGAATTTTCACCTAGTCTATATATCCTTGGATTCTTTTAAAATATGAATAGTTACATATTTGTAGGGACCCTTTTAGGTCCTCCCCCCTTTCCATTCATAATGCCCTAATGGCCTACCCCCCTCTCATAGAGGTGTCCATTAGCGTTTGATGCAGTTTAATTTTTTTTCCAACTTTCCTTACCTTCTTATGCTTCTAATTTATTTACTATTATCTCTAGGGTCCCCCCAACATAATGAATGTTAGAAAGAGAAATGGGGAAGTAAAGTTTGAATATTTGTACCCAAATACTTTTTATGTACTTATTTTGTAGCCCAGAGGATACAATAAGAAAAATAAGCATGTGCAATAAGAATCTATAGGACATACATATCATATAATATAACAATATCAAAAAAAAAAATCATACACTCATCCCACACATATATAATCCTTATAGCTCCTTTATACTATATCCTAATTAGGTACAAAAGGTAGGTCTTAGTCTTTGCTCTAGTATTATCTCTCTATCTATCATGCTACATTATACCTATATCTCTTTTATTGCATATAATTTACATCACATATATAGATACATTCCCTTGAAGAGGTATGACCCCTAACTACAACCAATGCCTTTTCTCGGTACCTCAGACCTTTTTCAGTAGCCTATAGTAGGTTTTGATCCTTCTTGTGACCTGCTAACAAATGTTCAGGAGTATTTGGAAAGCATGGGAGTTAGTGAGATATTTTATCAAAAACAGTAATGTGTATGATAAGGAGAAAATCAAGGTTTGCAGATTTAGATCCATCTAGTGGAACTTATAGTTGAGAAATAAGTCTTTATCCCTCCTTTAATGTTGTTTTGTAAAGAGCTGGGATAGTAAGGGAGTAAAAGGGTTTAGTAATATTTTGAAAATTAATTAGTTTAAAATTTGGCAAAAGGCTTAATAATGAATATATTCTACCTCAATCCCAAAGAAGATACATAGTACTAAGGAAAGCGTATATTATAACATATAGTTTCCTATCCAATCAACTTTGATACATAAATTTATGAGAATTTGAAGTTGATTGATGTTGCGATCTTTGTAAATTTAGTCCCTGGAAAGTGTCACGTATAGATTTCATTTGATAAATTAAATGCAATTAGTAATCACGATGTCGCTATTTAAACTGAAATTAAATGATTATTTTAATGAAAGTTAAATTGAAATGAAATTACTATGATTTGAAATGCATTTATATTTAATTTCGGGGTTTGTCATTGCTAATGTAAAATCGAGTGCAAGTGGACGCAAAACAGGTGAACGAGATTGAAAGCGAGAACAACGATTAGGTAGAATCGTTTAGCCGATTGATGTTTAAGAGTAGATGGAATAACACACACTCACTTGGTTAATATTTTAATGTATTTGGTGATTACTGTGTTTGCAAATTTAAAATATAGTTTTATTGATTTTTCCAAAATGCGGAAAAATATATGTTGTTTTAAATGATGATTTCATTAAATTGTGAGAAAATGGATCTTATTTAGATAATTGAATTATATATGTTGAAAATTTATCATTATTTGAAATATTGATGCTTGCAATTTAAAATGTAATGAAATAGACTTTTATTCCAAAATTTATTAAAATGAAATCAATAAGGTGTTATAAAATTAATAATTAATAATTAATAATTTTTGTTTGAAAATTATGAAAAGAGAAAAGATTTAGAATTTGAAATTTAACAAAATCCTAAAATAAGAGTTATTGGAAACAATTAGAAAACAAACTCACGTACACATTAAAATTGACATTCAAAACTTTAATTTAACAAGTTGAAGAAAAATATCTTCAATTAAAGAAGAAGCAATAAAAAAGAATCTGAACTCTGAATTTGAATTTTGAACCGGAGATCAATGAATATTTTGTGAATCTCATTGTGTTTAACTAAAAGAACAATGCATAGCAAAGGGGGAGAGCTTGGGAGAATCTCAAAATTGAAAGGAAGAAAGAAATTTAACAAAGAAAAAAAAAAAAAACAGTGAGAATTCATTTTTTTATTTGGGGGGAAAAGAACACAGAGAAGTTTCCATTCTCCAATCTGCGCGCAGTCTCCAAGGAAGTTAGAGGCGCTTAAGGCAGGGAGAAGGACTCTTGTCTCTTCCACACGGCCATAAAGGAGCTTCCCTCATTTCCCACGCAAGTGAGAAGGAAGCGTAGTAGGGAGGCAACAGAGAGATCTTTGGGAAAGCACGCAACCCTCACATCTCCTACGCATAGGGAGGATAGCAGAAAGTGCGGCCAGGGAGGAGAAGGCGCACACATCCTTGCATTCCCCCACACCCTACACATTGGCCAACATAGGAGGCGCAAACTGTTTGGGGAAAGATAGGTGTAGGTTTTAAATAGGCATAAGGTAGGGATCTCCACTCACATCCCTTGCAGCCACTAAGACTCTCCATACGCGCCCAGGCAGCAAGAGGTCTTAGAAATACACAGAGATCTCAGGAAAAAGACAAGGGTGCCAGCACAGGGTAAAGGCACAGGAAAAATGAAGGAAGAAGAACAGTAATCTGGGAGACGAAGTCAAAAACAGAGGACGGGAGACAAAGAGGTAAAAGCTTCAGAAAAATTAGAGAGAAAGCACAAATTCTACAACTTCCAGAATCTGAGAATTTTATCAGGTAGAATTTGAGAATAAATCATAAAATTTACATTAAGTCTTACAACTCTTTTCTAAATTCTTATATTTAGTATAAAATTTAAAAGAGAATCTTTGTTTAGTGAAATTTGAAAAGAATGATCTACAGAATTGTTTGCAAAATCTATTCCATTATATTTTATTGAAAACTTTCAAACAAATCAGATTGTATTTATTTTCTTGAATACAAAACCTTTCTAGGAAAATTCTGATTGGAATCACAAATAAGACACATGATTAAATTTAGGGACAATTTCAAAACACAAAACAACTTTAAATTTAGATTCAAAATGATCTTAAACAAATAACTTATTATTTTTGTTGACAGAAAATTGTAGTTGAAATTGGTGTGAAAAGAATTCAGACATAAATTATTTGTTAGAACAACTTCTAAAATTCAACACTATTTTTAAAACAGAGGTATTTAAACATCAAATTTTCACCATTGAAACAAAACAATCAAAACATAAATAAAAATGAGTTTATTTAAATCAGTTTGAGTAATTATTTATTTATTTTGTGTAAGTATGTTAAACAGAAAATAAACCGTTCAAATTTAAATATGATTTACTTAGAAACAACAAAAATGAATTTGAAACATTATCAAATAGATGAGTACAAATGAATGAACATGTGCTCTTGTGTGACTGTTTTATATGTATTTAATTGCATACTGGAGATACACCTTCATTAATTTTGATTATTAAAAATTACTCAATTTAAATATTAATTTTATGTCTTTTATGGATTTAAACAATGAAAAGAAACGACTTTTTAAACTGTTTTCACTTCAAACAAGTTTTCAGTTTGTTGTTTTCAAAAGATTGTGTTTGACTGTTTAGACCATGCATGATTGATAGATGACTCTGCATGTTATGTTTTTTGGGAAAGTTACCTTCCGGGACGAGTGCCGAATATGAGTAAATAGAGAGTGTAGTTTTGTTTTTCCAAAACTGCTTTATTTGTCGTGCATGACATTTTACTTGGCCAAGTAACTTAAGGACCATTGAAATAGATGGAATTATTGAACTCTCCACCATATCCTAGTATCGACCTTGCTTATTTCTGAAATGATTTAGAAAAAATGAAAATGCTTGTGGTTTTACTAGTTATACTAGGCACACACTAGATTCCATCTTGCTCATAGACTACTTCTTGCTTTGTGATTCGTGCAGGGTCGGGTATTTCTTGATTGACTAAGGAATTTCGGGGAAGCGCAAGCTTCGAGGTTGGGCAGAAAAAGCATCTGATCTTTGTTCTCGTCTTCTTATTTGAAGATTTTCTTTTGGATGGAAGATCAATAGATGATATCTTCTTTTATGATTTATGTATTCTTTATTATGTATGGAAGAGCTTAAGGTGACTGAATGCCTAAGTCTCAATTTTTTAACTGATATTATTATCATCTACTGTATTTAGCATCAAAATTGTGTAATATGACACTTGTATGTATTCATATTGGATTTTCATATGAATTTATCTTATCAACTTTATGTCGTTTTGTAATCGACTGGTTTATTTGATGTCTAAATGAATGAGATGACGACTATATTTTGAATATAATTGATGTTATTTAAAGTATTTGTCAAAGTTTTGAATTTAAGATTGTCGTACTTTATAGAAAGTTTATAGCACCTTAACTAACTCCCACGATATCCCTAGGCACTTGAATGATTGCACTATCATTTAAACTTTAATCTAAAATCCTTAAAGTCTTTTGGTCTCAAGTCATTTAGACAAAAAGGTCTCCTTTATATGCTTACTTCTCATGAAAAGATTGGTTGTTAATCTAAATAGTTTAAATTTAATTCTAATAGAAATTTGTGTTCCTTTTCTAGACTCTTGAGACCATTGAGCATATTTAAAAAAAAATGCTAAAGAAATTTGTCTATTATTTATTGTTGGCATGGGTGAGTGGGATAGAAGCAACCATTTTTCCTGGCAATAAATATGTTTGGCTATGTGGATAGGTTAAATAGGGTTTATAATTTGTTTTGGATTGTTTCAACCACTAAAATTATTTGGTTTTAACGAAAAGAGAGAAATGAGGATTGTTTCTAGGAAATGAGGAGGCAACTTACAAAGTCCTTTAAGAGACTCAAATTTCATATTATTGCTTTGCACGTTACCTTGATACCAAAGGTTTTTAAAGAAAAAAATATAAGAGTTAATGGGTAGTCGTAATACCAATATAGTGAGATCTGAGGTCAAAACAACAAAATATTGGCCATATGTGAAGGAAGAAGATGACAAATTTGTAAAAGAGATGAAGTTTTAAAAGAGAGACGATAAATATTTCACATATGACATTCTTTTGGAAGACATGGGACTTAAATAAATAAAGATAGAGTTTGAAGATGATGATGGCTTGGAGGTTGTGAGATCTAATGACAACATTTTGAAGATCACCTCTCCAATAGGAATTTATGAGATGGATAGATTCAGTGAAAGTTGGAACAATTAGTAAAATTGGAAGGATATTTGGCTTTTTGAGATAAGTTGGTATTTTAATTACTATTTTTTGTAAATATTTTTTGGATCGTAGTGTCTATAACTCTTGCTACCTAGCCTAGGAAGTGAACATATATTGTAACCCGTTCACTTTTTTAGTACTATTGTAACATGCCAATTGTTCATGCAAGAAAATTTCCTAGGTTTTAACCTCAAGTAAATAATCTATGTCCCATTCTCGTTGCAATAAAAAAATTCATTTCCAAAAGAGAACATTTGAGCATATATGACAACAATATTCCAAAGAATTGATTCCATTTCCAAAATATAATTCACATCTTATAAAAAAATTTCCAAAATTTTTATACAAGATACATACATGGCTCATTTGAGCTTCATGATATTAGATATCCAAATGGTCTAGGAGAAACTACTTTCAAATCTCAATCTCTATCTGTTGATGAGAAGTATCACTCAATCACTTTTTTGCTAACCATAGACTCAAATGCAGTCCCCTACACATCTATCATATGATAGATGGCCCTACCCTTCAACAAAGGAATTGGTAAAGTAACCTCATAATTACAACCTTTATGAGCTTAGTGTTGTGCTCTACATAACTAGAACTTGTATACCACTACAATCCTAAACTAGCATGCATAAAGGAACACAGTGAATTGATAGTGTAGCCAAAGGAAAATCACTCTACTTTGGCCAAAGTATTCTTCACTCAGTACTTCGAGTGAAAGTCATCTTACTCACATACATTACCCTAGCTCGATTTGGTTTAAGACCATTTAAACACTATACATAGGTAATTCCTTCCTTAGACAATCTTTAACTTTAGAAACAACCTATTCCATTTTTCTATATCACAATGATATTTCTCCTAAGTAATCACATACATAAACTATCCCCTTCTTTGGATAATCTATTCCCAAGAATAATCTATGAGCTATCTAAGATTACACAATAAAATTATAACAAATGACCTCATAAGCTATTTAAGCTTTATATATCCTAGTATGTAATACTATTGATAACATCCACTCCTTATTATGGAGTATGTACAAACACGCATAAGGAAATCATATCAACAAGATTCTTTACCTTTTATTAAGCTTATATAACCCTTTCTCTAATCTAGAAAATTAATGCATTTCTCCAAACAATACGCACTCAATCCCAAAAATATATTAAACACGTAGAGATTAGAATCTCATTTCTGCTATATGATATAATCCAATTGACCAACTGGTTCTCAACTAAATCCTTCCTAGAATCAACTTGTAACTCTTCCCTCTTCTCAATTCCTCTTCACAAATTTTTTCACAATAATCCTCTCACTATATGCCTCACACTCTCCTCACGAATAAACTCTTAGCTTTTAACTAGAATAACACAGATAAAATACAACAGTTTTCCAAAAGAATGCATCCCCAAATGAGGAGAACATCTACTCTATTTATACAAAAATATGAGACTTTGCTGCCTAAGAACTAGCTTCTCAAAGTGAGACTTCTCAGCTTACTTTGATCAACTCAACAAACAAACTAGAAGGTGGTAGATTTCTAACTTAAGACTCAACATATTAGCACAACAAATCACTTCATTCATGGACAACACAAGTGTTATTCAGATAAGGAAGGTATGTAGTTACACAGGTCGACTCATTCTATGCCAGCTTACAATTGACCATTTCATATTTGCACATGCTTTTACTAGTTGGTAATCGATTTGTAGGTTTAAGACTTATACTTGATTATATAGTTCATATTATGGTGCCACCATTTGCCATGTATTCTCAGAAGAAATAGTCAATATTTCAATATCTGCATTTTCACAATGTTGACTTGGTCTTGATAATACATTCAACACATATACCAAATGGACCGACTTCACATAAAGCACTTCTTTATTATTTTATACAACACGTTACAATACCTTCACAGTAATGCACAACACTTTAATTCACCATGATTTATTCACATTATATCAAAGATGATATATACACGACTTTATGCACTAAGTTGTATTTGCTAAACTTTACACAACGCGTATTTAACAATGTTTCCAAAGCTTTCGTGCGCGGGTAAATATTAACATTGCGCTATGATATAAAGCGCTATATATATATTCTTTAGATCAGCCACTATATATAAAAATATGTATATATATACATAGCATTAAATGCTCATATGTATATATATGAATATATATATATATTCTTTGATAATAAATTCATTTAAATAATTCATTCGATATTCAAATGAATATGATCATGTTATTATTTTCATAAATAATATCATTATGTATATATCTATATACATATATCGATATACTCGTATGGATATTCCTTCATGTCAACACATACACGTATATCGACATGTGTATATATATGTATATATGCACATAACTCATATATATACATTCACTTATATAATTAATCACATATAAATGCTATCCTATTGATAGACATATGCGCATGTGGTGTATATATACATGTCTTATTATCCATTCGATACCCTCATGCCCATGAGCAATCCGTCCATGAGCATGTGTAGGTATGTCTACCTACGTATACTCATGTATGTATCAACTTATGTGTATGGGTTATCGTTGACATGTACATGTATGCATATATATACACTTCACGTATATATCATTGATTGAATATAGCCATACACGAAAGAACTCACATGAACCAACACTTATCTCAAACCAAGAATTCTCACAACATAAATCATGATCCTTTCTAATACAAACACAAACATGACCATAGATGACTTACCTATTTCCCGAATCTATGACTTGACTTAACCATTCTATAAGTGAGTGTGTGAAAGCTTAGTTAGGTTTCATTTAAAGGTTACCCGACCAAGTTCTTCTCTTGAGTGATACTTCCCCTCTCTTTTGGAGGATTGATCTTGTATCTACATTCAACTCAACACATTTTCAATAGTAGTCAACTGTTCATCAAATAAATCATTTGCATTATGCATTCATAGTCAGAGTATCAAATTCAATAAACATTTTTTTCTCATATACAATATCTCATAATAATCATTAAATGAAATTAACATTCATTCATCATTTCCCAATGATACATACAAACAAATCAGAAAGATGTGTATTTCAATCAGAGAACAAATGCATTCACTTATTTACTATTTTAACTTGTCATAGTAATAGTAAATAGATAAAAACACAACGGGGTGTAACAAGTATATAATTAATTAAAAACTATGCTTGACCTTTTTGAATTGCTTGATATTTATGAATAGTAAAAAAAAATTTGACAAATAATCGATCCATATATTATTTTTGTCAATAAGTTAAAAAATGGCCCTAAATAAATTATAATATCAAACAAACCCCCTCCGCTCCCCCCAAAAAATAAAAAAATAAAAAAATAAAAAAATATATTTATTTTTATTTTTCAAAAGTTTAATGTCATCATTAAAGTTTCAAAAGATTCACCATCTTCTCTAATAATAAAAATATATAGAAAACTCAATAAAAGAATCACAAAACATTAAAAATAAATCACTTGCCTATCATCAACTCACCAATGCATGTATTTCGTTGTCTATGGAAGTTGACTACAAGAATTGTCATGTTAGTTAGACCATTAAGAATATTGAAAATAATTACAATGACCACCAAAGAATTATAACTAGCACTTGGACCTTGCTATGCAATGGGTACATCGAAGAGGTGTGGAAGGTCAATTAAGGGAAATTTTGGTCTATTGTTTGCTTACATTTTTTTAGTACTTGAGGTCAATTGGTAGGCAATTTAGCAAATGATGTTGTTTGTGCAATGAAGGTCTCAACAGAGAAGTGATAACTTCAAATCAACTATGCATCCACTTACAAGGATACAAACACAATTGAAAAAGCCTTTAAATCATGAAGAGAATCAAAATCTAATACCAATAGGCTCATGTTATGTTTATAATAGGGAGAGAGAGAGAGAGGGATAGAAAGAGGTAGAGATAGAGGGGGGAAGAGTGTGAGAGAGAGGGGCTTAAGGATATAGAGATAAAGACAAAGATTGAGATGGAAAATGAGAGGGAGAGAGATATGAAGTAGAGGGAGATATAGATAGAAAAAAATGGAGAAGGAGAGGTATATGAAGGAGAGGGAGATATAAAGAGAGAGAGAGGAGAGAGGAATAGATAAATATATAGAGGGAGGGAATGGTAGAGGAAGAGATATAGAGATAATATAGATATAAAGTGATATAGAGGGAAGCTATAGGGATAGAGAGGGAGAAATAACAAGATAGAGATAGAGGGAGAGATGAAAGAAGAAATATGGAGAGATAGAGATAAAGAGGCAAAAAAGATATAGATATAGAGGTCTAGGAAGAGGGAGAGGGAGAGAGATGGATAGATAGAGAGAGGGAGGCATGTCTAGAGATAGAAGGGGAGTGGAAGATAGAGGTAAATATGAAGATAGATCAAGAGAGTAAGAGGGAGACAAGTAGATAGAGAGAGAGATATAACTGTAAGAGATGAGACCAACCATGTTCAAGGCCATAGGTCATAGAGAGACAAGAGAGAAAGGCTTCCTTAACTTACCTCACTCTAAAGGGATGTTTTGAAATAGGGGTCAAGAATGATAAGGACTATAAGGTCTTTCAATCACTCTGCAGACCCGAAATCTAATTTGGGGCATGGCGAGCTAGTTTTCAGGTTCAACACTGTACCTCAGGTACCTCTCTACCTAAGGATGAAAGAACGGTAATGGGATGACAACGCGACGCGCTATCGTCTCTCAAGTGCATTGGCGTTCTTACAAGCAAAGGACATAAAATACCATATGAACCATCAAAAAACAAGCTAATGGCCTAGCTAGTGACTTCTAAAGGAACAAAGCAAAATTATAAAGTAGGAGAGATACAAACAAATATGATAAAGTAAGTATATAAGAACTAGAGTGACAAAGATAAAAGTAATTATATGAGAACTAGAGTGATGAAGATAATCTCACTGAGGCACCAGTTCGCTAGTTAGCTCCGAAAGAACGTCCACCTGCACATAAGAAGAGGGGAAAATTGTTAGGGTTGTATAGGGGTCTACCTCAGTCAAACCCTCATTTTGGTGTTTCCCCCTCCACGGACAACTAGATAGCAATGAGAGATAAATGTATGGTAAGGGTGAATGCACAAAGTTGGGTCCACGAAACGTGGAAGTTTTTGCCTTAGCCAAAAAAATGAAATCAACTTAGCAAAAACGGGATCCCGATTTTTAAGAACGATAAAAATTGAGATCCCATTTCGATTTGGGATCTCGCTTTTTAAAAAATGGGATCTCGTTTGCTAGAGGGTCCCGAACTGACGGATAGGGAACGGGATCCCGATTTTTAAAAATTGGGATCTCATTTTTTACAAATCGGGATCTCGTTTCGTGACAATATTTATTTTTAAAAAATGAACAAATCTTCATTTTTACCAGCACATAAGGGATCCTGATTTCTGAGCGACAACAACCCCCGGAAGATCTCCCAGGTACCATACTCTCCCTCATTTTTGGAATTTTTCATTCCAAATTGAAATTGTCAATAAATTAATTGTTTTTAGCATGTTTACTTCAAAAAAAATTACGTTTTAAGCATTTTATTTCTTGTTATTGTAGAAATGAGGAATTGTACAAATAGATTAAAAAATATGTCAAATTGTGAAGATTTTGAATAGAAATGAAAAAATAAACCTTGAATTGTATTTTAGAATAAAAATTTAACTTTTGAAACTTGAATTGTTTGATGAAACCAAAAAAAATCTATTTGAAAACCCTAATTGAAACGAAACAAAAAAAATTGTATTTCAAAACCCTAGAAAATTGAAATGAATTAAAAATTTGCATTTAGAAACCCTAATTAAGCTTTTTGAAATCTCAAATTCAAATCAAAGTAAAAAAAATAATTTCAAAACTCTAGTTTGAAATGAAACTAAAAAATTGCATTAAAAACCCTAATTGCTTAGAAATTGAAACCCTGAATTGAATTGAAACAATTTTTTTTGCTAAAACCCTAAATTGAAATTGAACAAATCATTTTGATTTTGAAAACCCTAATATTCGAGCTCAAGAAAATTCATTTGCATTGCTTAAATGTTTTAAATTTCATTTGCATTGAATGGAGAAAATGATATGTTAAACTTTAGTTTCAATGTTAAATTATAATCAGATTAGAAAAACGTTCCATTTTTTGTGAAATGAGTACAATATTGCTATATGAATTTTCATTCAGAACTATCTTTTATATGAATTTTGATAATTAATTATAGGTCAAATAATCAATCCTATTAAAAAGATGAAATAAAAATAAAAAATAAAATAAAAACACACTCTAAATTCAAAATCTAGCTTCATCTAGGGTCTATGACAACAATATCATCTTCAAACTTATTTTTTTTTAGTTTCTATTTTTCTGATTTTAGATTCAATAAATTACAAGAGTTATTGATTTTTAAGTGAAATTAAAACACTAAAATTCATAAGAGAAAAAAATCCTTATGTAGGAAGGAACATGACATTGACATTCACCCTAGACATTCAACTACTTTAATATATCCTTTATTTGCAATATGTTTTCCTTGATTAAACTCACACTTCATCATGCAAATCATTTCAATTAGAGGAAGGCTATAAGAATGATTAGTTATCTCATCTTAACAATCATCCTTGAAGTCCTTTATAATTTATTAGTCTTGTTTTCAAAGACCACTATGGAGATCCACTTACTAATTACTTTATAAAAATATTTATGCAATCCTTTCATCCACTGCTTAATGAAGGTTACCACACATTTTATACTATATAGTGTAGAGTCTTATTGTTGAGAAATTATGATAGGAATAGTGATAAAACTATCTATTTAATACTTGAGGGTCTTATGAATTTATTAAGACAAGATGTTCAATATATGACATATTTGAATTCAATTCTTGCTTGGTCTACCAATCCTTACCCATCATAGATACAATAGTAGACACTATAGCTTTCATCCATTGTGTTCTATAGTTTTCTTACCTATATTAAAATAATCTTTATTTGATAATCTACTAGGGTTAGCTAACTATTACCTTAATCAAAGGTTTCATTTCTTAACAAATTTTGATCTTTTAAGTAATTCAAAAATATGGTGCATAAGGTTCTTGGTTTCTTCAACTGGTTCTTTAAGGCTATACAACATAGTTGCAATCTAAGACAAATCCCTTTTTGGTGGCTTAATGATTCTTTTCCTATTTTGAATGTTATATTCTAGCCAAGTGGGGACAAAAGAAGGAGCATAATCTTCCTAAGAAGGAAATTGTAGTTAATTATATGGATTCCTTAAACCCAAGGCTTGTTGGAAGATGAGAGTTTGCATAGTTTCTTTTACATTGATTTCTTGTATGCCTTTGGGAATCTTTCTTTCCATTTTATTCATTAAGATATCTACCTCTTTCATAGTCAAATTTATGATAATTGAGTCTTCATGATCATTTTCTTCTCCTTGGGATTCCTCAACTTCTTGCACCATTTCTCATCCTTCACATTTTTTATTATCTTTCTAGTGATATCATTTTCCTTAAGCTCATATTTCATATTTTCTTAAGAATATTCTCCTTAGTTTGATAAAATACTTTATCAATATTTAATAAGGAGTTTGGAGAATATAAAATAGGGTATAAAAATAGACCTTATATTACTTCCTTATTTTGTGAGGATTGGGAATTCAATGTTTATTTTTTCTCCTTGTGTTCTTGAAATAATAGGATTAAGACTATCATTAGTTGGTAAATATTGATATGTTAAAGAATAATTATAATGAACATAAATTTTATCAATGTTTGTTTGCAAAATTAGTTAGAAAATTTAGTTAGATAGTATTCAACATTCATTTCTATTTTATGTTTTGATCTCTCTTAGTCTAAAATCTCAATTTTTGCACTAGTTACCTAGACACTAAATAATCTAAATATTTTTCTTTTCTAAGTTCTTTTAGGTTCTTTCAATTACAAACAATCTAAAATAAAATACTTGATTCAACATTAACTAATTTCATATTATACATTTTATATCATAAAATTCATTTAAGTGAGTTTAATATTAATGAAAAAAATGTTAAATAAAATAATCTTATATTCAATTAAAAAAATATCCAATTAAACTATATATCAAACTCAATCTTAATCATACATAATTATGTGTTTCTATTACGGAAATAGTCAATCTATTCATAAAATTAAAAAAATTCATAAACTGGGCACTAACTTGCAAGTCCATTATTCCAAGGGCCACCCAAACTTCACCCTAAGTTCGCTAAACCCTAAGCCCTGAACTCTAAAATCTAAACCCTCAACACTAAAGCATTCATTTTGTCTTAGGACCTTAAAATAAAATTTGGTTTCCTTAGGAAACTCCACCAAATTTGATTCCCTTAAGCCATGCCATTTTGTCGTAGAACCTTACTACAAAGATCCCCTTAAGCCATCCTATTACCGTAAACCCTAAACTCTAAACTCTAAACCCTAAACGGGCTAAAGACATCATTTTTTCCTAGGCCCTTAATGAAATTTGGTTGCCTTGGGCAATGTCACCAAATTTTATTCACTTGAGCCATGTCATTTTGTCCTAGGACCTCACTAGACATTGATCCCCTTAAGCCATACTATCACCCTAAATTGTAAATCGATGTCTTAAGGGGTCCTAATATGACATTTCTTAATGGGATCAAAGAAGTTCTTAAAATTTGGTGAATTTTCCCAAGGCAACCAAATTTAACAATAATAATATTGTGCAAGATTATAATATGAATGATATTTCATGATCTAGGTTGGTCAGTTGAAACAAGAACTATCTCAATCAACTGTTCCACAAGAAAATGTTCTTCACTAAAGCATTCATTTTGTCTTGGGACTTTAAAATAAAATTTATTTTCCTTAGGTAACTCCACCAAATTTGATTCCCTTAAGCCATGTCATTTTATCGTAGAACCTTACTACAAAGATCCCCTTAAGCCATCCTATTACTATAAACCCTAAACTCTAAACTCTAAACCCTAAACGGGCTAAAGACATCATTTTTTCCTAGGCCCTTAATGAAATTTGGTTGCCTTGGGCAACACAACCAAATTTTATTCACTTGATCCATGTCATTTTGTCCAAGGACCTCACTAGACATAGATCCCCTTAAGCCATCCTATCACCCTAAATCATAAATTGATGTCTTAAGGGGTCCTAATATGACATTTCTTAATGGGATAAAAGAAGTTCTTAAAATTTGGTGAAGTTGCCCAAGGCAACCAAATTTAACAATAATAAGATTGTGCAAGATTATAATATGAATGATATTTCATGATCTAGGTTGGTCAGTTGAAACAAGAGCTATCTCAATCAACCGTTCCACAAGAAACTGTTCTTCACTAACTTGCAAGTTCATTATATTCCAAGGGACACCAAAACTTCACCCTAAGTTTCGTAAACGAAATTTAACAATAATAAGATCATGCAAGATTATAATATGAATGAGATAAATCATGATCTAGGTCGATTAATTTACAGTTTAGGGTGATAGGATGGCTTAAGGGGATCTATGTCTAGTAAGTTCCTAGGACAAAATGACATGGCTTAAGTGAATAAAATATGGTGAAGTTGCCTCAGACCTTAATGAAATTTGGTTGCCTTGGGCATCTTCACCAAATTTTATTAACTTAAAAGCCATGCCATTTTGTACTAGGACCTTACTACATAGATCCCCTTAAGCCATCCTATCACCCTAAAACCCAAATCTTAAACTCTAAACCATAAACCCTATAACATTCATAAATTGTCCTATATTAATAGTTAATTGTATTTTCATTCAAGTAACATGCCTTAGACATAAATGAGGCTTACATATTTTATCATATGTATTCAATTAGGCCATTTATATTGAATGGTTTAAGGGTATTTCCTAAACATTTATCTTACATTTTGAAATTACAAATCTAATGCAAGTTCACTCATATCTTAGAGATCACATGAATCAATTCAATAATATTCACAATCCACCTCTGCACCATCCATCTCCACCACTTTCACCTCCACCTCCACCCACTGCACCTCATAACCCCCCATCTCCACCACCTGAAATTGATGGTGCTCATTTGCAAGAACAAATAAATTCCAATGTTAGAACCATCCAAGATCAAATCAACATTATTCAAAATGAAGAATTTTTCGCACCACCTGTGAGGATGATTGCATCTAGGATGCAAACCATTATTGATTCTATCAGGGCTATGGATGGGATCTTAGATGAGCATCAAAAATGGCTATAGGAGAGGAGAACTTCTGATTCTAAAAAGGAAAACACAAATAAATGAAGAGATATAGTAGAGAGCCACAATAGTTTTTAAATTAAGACAATGATCTTAAATAGCTATGAATTTGGTGAACGATGGATATTTTTTGTGATGAATTCATAAATTTGGTTGGATGGATATTTTTAGTGACGTGAATTTATGATTTTGGTTCTAGATGGATATTTTTGTTGAATTGAATTTATGATTTTGGTTCTAGATGGGTATTTTTAGTAACATGTATTTATGAATTTGGTGGAATTTATGAACTTATAATGATGAATTTATAATAGTATATATTTTATGACTATCTACTAGATCATGATAGAAAATTGTAATATATATATGCGTTAGACATAAAATGAGCTTTTTGTGAATGTTTCAAGTTTATTGTTTAGTATGTACACATTGTTGATGGTGTTTTCTGCACAACAACTCAAAAAAAAAATGATATTTATCTCTCTTGAAAGGTAAATCTCTATGGAAAAGAGATAACCCCAAGGTCTTTAATGTCAGGTCTTGACAATGCAAATAAAACAACTTAGAGATGATGTGAAAATGTTGGTAATCACAAAGGGACCTTACTACAAGAAAACACTGGACTCGAATTTATCGGATCTAGCAATAGGTTAATACTTCAAACCCTAAATTTAACCCAGATAATAAAGAAATAACAAAAGATAAAGGTTTCAGAGATAATTCTTAAGACTAATTCTAACCCTAAGATTGATAATGCAAAAGATAAGATGCTCAAAATGGACCGATCCCTCATAAACTACTTTCTATTTGACCTAGATAAATCTACAATCTTACAGGAATAGTGCAATCTTCTAAGGTGTTAAGGATTTTCAAATCATGCATGTTCATTCAAAACAACCCTATTGAAATTGAGATGAACAAACATTCATAATTGAACTAAGCACAATTTTAAGTCCAGGCTAACTTTGCAAAGCAGCTAACAATCAACTAACTACAAAAAGTATGGACTAGAGATCGCTGCAAACATTCCAAGCATGAAACCCTAAACATCACCAAACCACCTAACAATAAACTTAATCAATTTTAAAGATAGAATAACAAAAACCATGCCAGATAAAACTCAACACAAGAGAGATACCAAATCACAATATCATGTCTTATATTAAATAATCCAAAATGGCAACAATTCCAGTCTTCTGTTACAACACTTGCTTGAAGATAAACCCTAATTACAATTCACTCAAATATGAAAACTTCTAACTTTCCACTATTCTATTCTTCTATGCTACTCTATCATCTTACAAATGAGGCATCATGCTCAATTTATAGAGAACCTCCCCCAAGATAGGTTGGCCCAAATAGGGTTTACAATAATAAACGCCACACCATAGGTCAGCCCCAAAAGATATTTGAAATCAACATGAAATGTGCAATTGCACCAATTTCATCCAAGTCGGCTAGTGGTTTCAAAAATCAATCCAATGCATGTGAATAATGGGAAGCACAAACTTTGATGTAGCCCTATATAACTACTTCCCATCCTTATCTTTGGCACGCTCCATGTCACCATGCACTGCCAACAATACTCTGTCCAATTCGGCAATAGGTGGCACAAGAAAAACCCTAATCCTCCTCTCAAGAGACTTGATGTCATCTCTTGCTTGCCTTACTGTACCATCCCAATCAGCCCTATTTGTTAGATACCTATCAATAATTGCAATATAGGTTGCAACATCATCTAGTTGATGTTCGGTAACCGAACCCTCATTGATTGGAGAGTAGACATCTCTCCACCGTTTCCTTAGTTGTTCCAAACTTGGATGTTTTGGAGCAAACTTCTTTCTCCTTGTCATGATTTCAAAGAATGAGATACACCCGTCATAAATGCTAGTCAAGGTGTCCTGAATCTACTTCCCCTGTTTGTGTATCTTCTTCAAGGCCCTTTGCCTCATTTGCAAAATCTCAAACCATTCCCAAGGCTCTGAAACCCTTGAGAAAGGAAGAATCCCACTCTTCACCAGTTGATCTTCAGTGTGCTCCATAATTGTCTTTGTTTTCTGTAGCAAGAGATCTATGTGCTCCTTGTCCTAGGCTATCATAGTCTTTAGCCAATCCATCGTCCTCATGGAATTCCCTGCAGTTGACAAGATGTCCTTGATGGCACCATCCCCTTTGGTCTGAAATCCCTACAACCAACCGACTATGGCATGTGTAGTGCCTTTCATCCTTTCAAGCTAAGAGATTGTCTCTCGAGGCAAGAAGCCTGTAGTAGAAGAGGAAGAGCTAATGGACTGCAAGGGTTTCATCAAATCCTGTAAGTACCCCTTTAATTTATCATTCTCCTTATTCAACTCATGTTTAGTCTATATCTCCTTCCTCAATCGGCCAAGGATTACAACACTGGAGCCTGCATACTCCTCAATATCTTGTTCCATAGATGCATGCCCTAGATCAATGGTCTACACATGATAGTATTTTGCAGTCACCTCATCTCTATCTTTATCAGGAGTAGGGGTAGCAATATGGGCCACCCTGTTATTGGATCCATCTCTTTCAATCCTTGAAATGGCCCTAGCTTTCTTCTTTGTCTTTCCTTTCCCAATGTTAGCCAGTAGGTCATCCTAATTGGGAGGAGTGTCCTCTACTATTACTAGTTTTCTCCTCAGTTCCCTATTTAGCTAGCCTGGAACAGTGGACTCTGTCCACACTTTATCCTGACTATCTTGTTCTTGTTGAACACTAGGTGCATCCTTCTCAATACTTGGCTCTTTAGGGGTCTCCCTAACTAAATCCTCCTTATCCTAACACTGCTCCTCTACTTTGTCCTATGTTGGTGAGGGAATCTTAGCTGGTATCTCCTCCTTTTGAGGGGATTTATCCTCATGAACCTCTATAGGTTAATCTGCATAGGCCACCAAAGGAGACTGTATTACCTTGTCAATCTCTACCTCTGCACTATAAAGATCTCCCTCCTAGAATTCTTCTTCTCCCAAGTCTTTAGGATCTTCATCCTTCTTTGGTTCTTTTGGAACACTGCCAGTCTCTTGAGGAAGGGGAAAATTCTCTTGTTCAATGATAGGATCAATTGCAAGAACATCTCCTTTTGTTGCAGCATCCTTTGGGGAAGGAGTCCTCGACCTCCTCATGTATACCTGTGTTTTCTCCCTTGAACTTTCTGCCTCTACCATAGGTGGCTCAACCTCCTTATCAGTCCTGGAAGCCTCCTTCTCCTTTTGTGATAGTTTCACAAGTCTTCTTTTCTTGGAAAAAGGAGCAATGGTATCCACTTCCTCCTAGAATTCTTCCTCACCTTTCTTAGCCCCTTTTTTCCTTGAAACATGCCTTCTCTTCTTGGAAATGGGCTTTCTTTGTTTACCTGCCTCTGCTACCTCCTCAGTTTGAACATCCCTAACCTTGACTTTGAAGGGAGAGTCCACCTTGGCCTTACCCTTGGGATCCTTCTCATGTGATTCCTCAGAAGCAAAATGAGACTCCAAGTCTCTCATTAAGTGATAGGTGCATTGCACACCTTCACTTTCCAACTCTAGCATTTTTTGTTTAAGCCACATTTTGGTGTATTTGATCATTGGAGTCATAATATGCTCTAACTCTGTCTTTTCTTCTTCCAACCAGTCAATCTCTCCAATTGGCTTGTCCTTCATAGCCTCAAAGATGTGGCCCTGAATCAGATTCCCATCTTCTTCAACCTGATCAGGAATTGCCTTTATGTTATACAACCTTACTAGGTCCACTAGCAGCTTGGAAAATTTCTTCTTTCTAACATCAAACTCATCACCAAGGTTAGCCCAATAGTCCTCAATGTTGTCCTTGTGACTATATTCTCTATTGGCCTTCTTCTGTGCCTCACCAGTGATATCAAACCTGGCACTTTTGGAATGGAAGGAGAGACCTAGAGTGCTCATCTCTTCTTCAGAGCATAGTCCGACTGGATGGAAGGGCATACCTCATTAGTGCCTATCTTCAATGGGAAGCCATTGCCAAACCCTGTCTTATGTTTCTCCCCTTTGACAATCACATCAAAGTCACATATTTTCCTTGTGATCTCCAACAATATGACATGGTCTGTTGGGTACCTTGGAATTCAGTAGGGAGCCCTTTGACAACCATCAATTCTTACATAAGAGAAGGCAGGGAACTGAATGAGCCAAGCTCCAAAACTTTTGATCAACTCTTTGGCCTTGTCCGAAATTCTAACATGTTCATCACCCTGCAACAAACTAGTGATGTACATGGTGAATGCATCTTTCACCCTCCTATAGCTTCCTTCACCCAAGTGTAGTTGTGGATACACTTCATAGATTATGTCTTGCCCAAACACACCTCTGGTGCTCAGTCCCTTATATGGGTGAAACCTTGCAAGTACTTACACCAAATAGGAGGTCATTGTGAAGGTGTTTGTCTACAAGACATTGCAAATTTTCTCATGAATTACTACACTTATAACACCTGCCCAGTGGTAATCTATGCTCTATTCCATCCTTGCAATGACATGGAGCATCCAACCCTCAGACAATCTTGCATTTCTCAATCCTACTACTCTACTAAGAAGTTTGATAGCATCATATCATTCCATTTTGAATTTGAGTCTAACCAACTGCTTGTGCAGCTTGGAGAAGTGAGACTTGGGCTTCTCGAACCAAGAGTTGATAACCTGCTAAGATTTAACAACATTCTCCTCATAATACTTTTTGGTTGAATTCATATCAAAAGCCACAACATGTGACCGATCATGCATATCAAAGGTCTGAGCAATGGACATAGGGTCGAAGTTCGCCACAATCCTTCCTTGGGGACCAATTATTATTTGTGTACCCCGGTCATAATTTCGAGCACATTCAAGAACCAGCTCATAACACTGGACCGTAGAAGGAAATCTAGCCACATGTGCCAACCCAAACTCCAATAACCTTCTAGATAATAAAGGGAGATTATGTGCTGCCAACCTCTTCTTGAATTCCTTGTAGTCCCACATTCCAACATTAGTATCAGTGATCCCTGACCAAATGGAGGTCAGCTTGCTTTCAGGGATCTTACTCTTTATGTCCATTTTTACTTTTTATGCCTCGGAGATAGCAAAACCTTCAACACTTGGATCCATTCCCTTTCCCTTGCCATGCCCAAAAATAGCTTGTCCTGATCCTGCCTGCAACCAAGTAAAGACGACAAAATAAGATCCAAGATAAACAATAAGTGTAGAAAATCATTTATCCCAAAGTTTGGGATTTAGCTTCCCTCGCAGAATCCAGACTGGAGAGGAATTCTGGGGAAATCCGGACCAGGCGGAATCTAGTGAAATAGGCATACAAACATCCATACAATGATTTCAAGCAATAAATTCAATCAAGGAATCCATTGACACAACTTAGCATAAGTTCATTTGATCATTTAAATGCATCATCATCAAGCAAATTCTCATATAATCATCAAATTCTTCATTCCTACAAAACCTCAGAAAAATACGCCTTGGACGGAAATCTCCGAGAATGACAACAGTTTCATCAATTCGAGAAAATGAAGGAAGTGCAAAACATTTAGGAAAATCCTGAGGGTGCAGATTCTAGCGAAGTTAATACAATTTTACCATTGAAGCACAATTTCAGGAGAATGACCAAGCAACGAACCCCGAGGAAATCTGCGAGACAGGTAAAAGTCCGGATTAAGGGAAAATTATGAAGAACAAAGAGGAAACGGGAAAACTCAGGGAATTTCGGCAGAGACAGAATTCCGCGAAGATGCCAAAAACCTGAACACCTACGTTTCTCTTGCCCTCACCTAAATAGATCGAATGATCACAGACTAAGAACTTGGAGCTCGATGATGACTTCACCTAAACCTCCAATGGATCAATCTGGGATTCAAAAATTATCTCTCAGCGAATTAAGAAGGATTGGCAATGCCCTAGGTTGAAAACCCAAAACCTCTTCCATGAATGCACATAACAACTCAGGCACAACTTGCTTGCCCGCAATGATATAAAATTTGTGGCAAATGCAAGTAAGCCACCCGAGACAACAATGAAAGACAAGCACAAAATAAACACCCAGAAATGGCGCCTAACTAGAATGATAAATTCCCCATCATAACAAATGGAAAAAATGCCAAACTGGCAAAGCATGAACCCCAAAAATGCTCAGGAAGCACACACATTTGGTAAGAATGTAGCAATGAATATCATGGATGCACAAACAACAAAGCAATCCAAACCAAAAAGAGAGAGAGAAAATTCACATACTATGAGAATAGAGGAAACGAGACCAAGGAAGCTAACAATAACCCTCAAGTATGAGCAAAACACGAACGACGCTCAAGAAATCCAAACGCAACACTCGAAGACACTTCCAAACACACAATTCAGCAACACACCTCAAGCTCAAGCACTCAAAACTCAAATGGAAAGTAAACAATCAAACTCAAATGGAAAATCACTTCCCATAACTCAATATAACACCGCCCAAGAAGTCGTGCAATCACCATTAATAAGGTCGACAAGACAACTTGGACCAAACTCGGGAATCTGACAGAGCCACAAAGTTCAAAAAAATCCGGACATGAAGGACTTCTATGAACGATCAAAATACCTGGTTTCCCACAAAAAGCAACTGTTACCAAGCTTCGACAGGAAACCGGGAAAGGCCACCCAGGGTGGATTTTCTCGAAAATAGTGAAAAACCCGAAATGAGCCCAAAACTTAAGGTTTTCAATATAAATCATAAATGGACTATTCCAACAGGCAAGATGAACATCAAAGCACATGCCCAAGCAAGTGAAACTCCAAAATAGAAAGGCAAAGACATCAAAAGAAAAAAATGAGGGTCCCTACTTTCGGTGGGGCGTGTGTGCAAAAACTGCACAACACACATGTATTAAAATTGCATATAGTTGTTAAATTTTTAAATTTGTATGTATGCACATAGTTTAGTTTAATGATGTATGCATGCAGATTATGCATGGTATTTTTAATTTTAAATGTATGTAAACATTAAATTTTTTATTTTGTATGCACATGCTCAAGTTCAATCAATGTATATGTGTGTTTTAATTGTATATGATCTTAATATATGTATGCACATCCTATTTAAACAAATTTGCATGTGTGTTTCAAATTTAACTATTTCTTGTAATTGTCTAAGTTATGTTAATTTTGTATAATTTAATGCAAGTGCACACTTATATCTCATATCATGGATGATTTTAACATTGATGATATCATCAATCCACCACCTCAGCCACCTCCACCTCCCCCTCCACCTAATATGCCACCTCCAACACTTGTTGCATTTGATGAGGCTAGCTTCTGAGCACACATAAATGATCAGGTTGTATCCATAAAAAATAAAATCGATGCTATACAAAGTCAAGCATTGATTCCATCGTATGTTAGATGTTTTGCATTTGCAATGCAAAACATTGTGGATGCCATCAGGACCATTGATTTTGATCTAGATAGGCATAGACAAGACAAAGAACAGAGGAGACAAATTTATGCAGACAGTCTCTCTTATAAAAAAATATTAGACCTTAAAATAACGAAACCCACCTAGCCCCCTGCTTTCTCGACCTCATTACTCGACAACCCATTCCTTCAAACAAATCTAGAATATCCATGAGGTGGTGCATACATCCACAAATGAGTGCACATTTTTGGGATCGATGGTATATGGTTTTTGATAGTTCCCCAAATGCTAATTGGGAGTGCCCATTGTATTTTTTGAGGAAATTGTATGTAGAGTTTGTTATGGGGCAAAATCCCAATTATTTTGATTTTAAATCATTTCAGGGTGTTGGTGGCGGCATGCCACAATAGAGGTTAGGGGAAAGGGTTGATCCCCAACACCCCATGCATGCACAACCCCTTGTTGCTACTCCTAGTCCTCCCATTCCTGCACCTGTGCATCATTAAGCTATGGTATTGACATTAGGTTCCCTTAGTACACTCATAGGAGACCTTGATCAACATGCTTCTGTGATAACAGGTGGGGAGCATAGAGACGATGATGATAGAGGAGTGTTTTATGGAGCTAGTCTGAGTACCACTCCAGGAGTGTCGAGGCTCATCCCACATGTATGTACTAGTTGCCATCAAGTATGCTATGGACCTGATCAGGCCACACCTAGTTTGAGTGGACATGGAGATTCTAGTGGTTAATTTGGTCACATCAGTTTATTTGTAGAGTTTCTTACAGTAGACCAACATCCTGAGGACACTGCTACATAGGTATAAATATGCATCTACATGTTCATTTTATAAGAATTTTGATGAATGTATCTATCAAAGAAAAGTTTGCAATACATTTTAACAATCAAAATATTTGGTGTACAGATGATAGTAATGATGGGGCAATCATCCATTCCATGAGTACATACATCGAAACCAGTCCTACTCGACAACCCTTATGGGGTGTTTTGATTTCAAATTTTTAAATTATAAATGAAATGATTTTTAACTTGAGTTTTAAATTTATAATTGAATAACATATATGTTTAAAATATTTATGTTTTTTTAGGTGAGTCAATTAGCTTCCACGTCAATTCCACCCAAGGGGTTGTCAAGCAGTCCTCCACTATCGAGCATCGTAGATCAGGGGCAGGTACATTTATATTGTAAATTGTTTAACTTACATTAGTATAGTTACAATTATGAATTTTGAATTCACTATATATGAAATGTGCATGTTCACTTGTAAATATTATAAGCTTGTGTTAAATGTCTACATGTATGTCTAGGTTGATACCACAATGAGAATGGGCATCGGGAAAACATTAGATGTTGTGACTGCTCGTGAGGCCTCTGATTTTTAGGTTGTTTCGAAAAAACTCAACATAAAACGTGCAAACTTGAATATATATATATATATATATATATATATATATATATATATAAACCTAATTTAACTATACATACTTTAACTTCAATGATCTTGTAGGACTTTGTTAGTGCGACTTTCAGCCCTGACCTAGACATAGTTACACCTCCAGGAGGACATGCAGAGCAAGCTCTAGATCAAATGGTAATTTAATTTTTTTATTATATTTAAATTCAATTATATATTATATATTGTGAATATAACTTTAATTTTAAATTTCAAATTAAATTATATATAATTTGAGCTAATACATGTTTTAAATTCTTTTTCTTTTATAGCATGAGGCACATCTTGTAGTTGAGCATGTACAAATAGGTCCTGAAGAAGAGGGTGCACGACCTATGGATATGGTACAATTAAAATATGATAAATTATAAATTAATTAAATCATTTTTAATTGTAGACTTGTGCATCTAATTTGAAATTTCTTTGTCTTGTTTATGTAGATTGATTCAGAGAATGTAGAGGTTGCTTCAGGTGCACTAGAGCATCCAGACCTAGATATGATGGTAATTTAATTTTATGATGAATTATAAATTAAATTTTCATTAAATAATTTTTCATTGTCTTACATATGATTTCATCTTTCTCTTGTATAGAGTGTTTCAGGTCATCCACATAGTTCGCATGGCGTGAAGAGGTCTCTTAATTATAGAGACAATACATGACCTAGAAACATGATTTTGTGGGTTATATTTGTTTATTTCATGGACTATATTTCTGGTTTGTCATGTACTTTGTTGGACTTTATATTTCATGGTTCTTGAGTACTTAGTTGGACTTTAGTTCATGGGTTGTACTCTGATGGACTTTATTTCATGCGCTTAATATATTGGTTTCATGCACTTAATATATTTACAGAAATCATGGAATTTATTATTGTTTGAAATTTTAATGTACACATATACATTTATGCATTTTATGTTCATAGTCAAGATATTAATATAGGAAATTAATGTGAAATTAAATATAAATATGAAATTAAAGTTAAAATTAATAAGACATTTTAATATTTACAGTTTACAAATTTAGTGATCTCATACATGATATACATGATATGTACATTCAATAATTAGCAATAATTAGTCAATGAACTTATTCAATTCACGTCAATCAATAATTAGTCAATAAATCATAATTTACAAACAAAAGCAACTTGTTTATATACTAGAAAGGATAAAATTTTAAGAAATGAACAATACCATACAAGATTAGAGAACAAAAGCATTAATAAATTCTATAAATAATATCCAACACTAATTTATAACCTGTCAAAACAAATAATGGCATCCAATACTATTTTATAAGTTGTCAACAAAAATAATGGCATCCAATACTAATTTATAAGCCCTCAAAACAAATAATGGCATCCAATACTAATTTATAAGTTGTCAAAACAAACAAGTACATTGAAAACAAATAAGGGGACATCTTAAGGGGTCATAATACGACGTCTTAAGGGGTCATAATACAACGTCTTAAGGGGATGTCTTAAGGGGTCATATTACATCTTAAGGGGATGTCTTAAGGGGTCATATTACATTTTAAGGGGATGTCTTAAGGGTTCATAATACAATGTCTTAAGGGGGTGCCTTAAGGGGTCATAATACAATGTCTTAAGGCGATGTCTTAAGGGAATGTCTTAAGGGGTCATATTACAATGTCTTAAGGATATAATTGATTTAACAATAATGTATGCATGCTATTTAATGATATGAAGACATAGTAGAACATATATGTACATATATGTCATCTCAAAATTATGTTTACAAAATTTGGATATGCCATCTCAAGAACATCTCAAACTCATGCCCAAAATGTACTAGGTCTTCACACCGCCTAATATCAAAAAGGTACAAGCAATATCAATGAAATCATCAAAACATACATATTTTAATTTATATAAAACTATCTATATGTACACAACTCAAGTACCTACATTTAAAAGTATTCCACACGTATGTAGGTTGAATCTAGGCATCCTCTCCTTTTTGTTTCAAAGTATGAGATCAATGCAATGATGGATTAAGGATACAAAAAGGATAATAAATAAATTTTAACTATTAATGTACAAGAAATATCAATATGTAATCGAAACATATATTTAAATATATTTTAACTAATAATTACCTCTATTTAAAAGGACAACAGAAAACTTAAACTATATTTACCTGTATTTACTTATTCCATCGTACCATCTACATCCTCTCTTTTCTATAATGCATCTATGATTGTCTCATGCTCTTCTATAGAAATTGTCCATAGCACTTTATTTGCAAGTCTTGCGTGATACTGATCTAGTTTTATATTTTTTTCCACCACCAAATGTGAATAATGTATAATTTTTTTATGTGGTTCATAATCTTCGAATGCAGGTAGACCATTCTTCCTTGCCAGGTATTTTTGTAGCCAAGTGCCAAAAAATAAAACCAATCCTATTGGAAAACATGAAAACCATCATCATATAAGTTCTCAAAATTTTCTTAATGGGATCAAAGACTTGTTCTAAAAAATTTCTTAAGGGGATCAAAAACTTGTTATCAAATTTTTCTTAAGGGGATCACGATACCTGTTAGATAATGATGCCATCATCATCTTCTCGAGGTGATATTAACTTATGTTTAGTCTCCACACAATGAGCCAACCAATATTTTGTTTGCTCTTCATTCCCCTCAGGTGCAACAACAACATACACATGTCTTGCAAACAAAAATTGATTTAATAACTTGCGTATATCAATATAAATAATTTAGTATTACAAAATAAATTAATAAAGTGAAATAAAATGAAATAAATTGAATTAAATTACCTTCTTGTACAAGGTCTGAAACACGGTCATAGTCTTTAGATGCAAACACTTTATCATTTTCTTTAATAGTTCTTTCATATTGATCATGCGCTTGTGCAGGTGTCAACGATCTTTGCTCCCACTGTTCAACCCATTTTATATTTTCACATGCTTCCCAATCTCCTGAGATGCAAAACTAGCAAAAAAATGCAAGCTCCCTTGTCCAGATAGTCCACGTGCTTGCTATCGAACTCCTAAATGAATGCCATTTAGTAGATCCACTAATTGTCTCATAGTCAACTCTAGGTACAACGTTATCTTCTTCAACCAAACAAAAGAATCGATGAAATCTAGAGTACTCACTCAAACCGGGTGCATATAATCTTGTATTACGCCAATCCACAATCCCACATGCATCTTTAAATTTTGTTGCATCTTCAAATTTTAATTGTTCTCTAGCAAGAATTCTTTTGAC
This sequence comes from Sequoiadendron giganteum, assembly GCA_007115665.2. Classification (NCBI taxonomy): domain Eukaryota; kingdom Viridiplantae; phylum Streptophyta; class Pinopsida; order Cupressales; family Cupressaceae; genus Sequoiadendron; species Sequoiadendron giganteum. The sequence goes on along the minus strand of CM021100.1, from coordinate 609,816,586 downwards.
ACATGCACCATCTCCATCATGTTCTCATTTACCATGCCTAGCTTCAAAAAAACTCCATATATGTTGGACATTAAGCTCTTTGTGAATCCTACTTAACCAATAGAACATTCAAGCATTCTTGAAATACCTCGTACAATTATCTGACCATATGAGGTGTTCTTTCATATGGATTCCTCTTTCTCTTAAATTTCTATAAAATATACAGAAACAATATTGAACAAACTTTGACGAGTGTAATCAGTTATCATTCAAATAAAAATGATACTCCCTCAAAACTTTTCTATCATCCTCAGTGCTATCATTTGCATGTCTATAAACAATATGGACAAACATAGCTACTTGCACTGAATTATAATACTGTGATTGAATTTCCTCTTACGAAGCTAGAGTATAATTTTCCACAAAATCAACCACTGAAAGTATAGTACCAATTGGAAATGTGTTTCTACATGTGTGAAATTGGCCATCAAGCCATCAAGCATTTTGAGAGTACATGATACATTTTGGTACTATCTTATTCTTAAATTCACTCATGAATGCATGCACAATAAATTTTTTTGTAACTAAATCACAACGTTTTCCTATTTTTCCATCTTTTAAAGAATAGTGAACATTCTTAAATATTTTAACTTCTACTAAGTTTTTTCCAAAATCATTATCAACACTTTCATGCATATAAATTCCTAAGAAATGAAATATTTCCACAGTCAATGCATTGTCTAGAAATACAAGAACTTAAATAAAACAATTTACCATTAGATATTTCATAAAACAAACTTGAAATAAACTCCCTTATTGCTTCAGGTGGCATATTAATACCACATTCCTGTATAATCATGTTAGTATGCAAGGTACAACGTATATATCGAAAAACATCATAAAAATAATGAAATTGAACATGCGTTTTACAAAAACAAGATATTTGTTGCTTATTAATTTTTACATACCACGGTTTACATTTTTCAAAAGACCTTTGACTTATTTTAATATTACCGAATAACACTAAATCACCACAAAATTTTCTATAAAATTCAGTTTGTTTTGTATCTAATAGGTGTTTGGGATGAGGATTGTGAACTTTGGACCCCACCCTTAATTTTAAAACATCTCTAGCATTAGATGAAACCTAGTATTATCATGCCAATATTTTTCAATCAAATATTTAATTTCAACATTCAATTTCATATCAAACCTCGAGAGTCGACCACTGAAACTCCAACATTGGTTGATAGGGTCATTTTCTATACTTTCTCTTCTTTTTGCCGCTCTTAGCAATGTTTTAGGATGCATTTTTAAAACTTCACTAATATTTCTTACCATTCTTTTATTCAAAGTTGCTTTATTAACTATAGCAGTTGTTATAGCTCTTCTTGCTACATTTTATCTTTAGATCAACTATTTTTCCCAATAGATTGAATGGCACTAGCAATAGTACACATGACATGTTTTAATGATTGATCTTTTCTTTTTGGTTTAACAAAAAAGCCTAACCTTTTCAAAAAAATTCCTCATTTTTCTCATTCTCATCAATTGCATCATTAGTGGACATTGAATTGCAATTTTTTTACGATAAAAGAATTCATTGTATATTTTATTCACATGTGTTCTTATTTGCCTCCAAGAAATTTGACCAGGAAGATTATCGAAAACACCACTTTCAATTTAAAAAAAAAGTATTTTCATTAAATTCAACATCACATTCTAGATTTTCATCTCCATCTTCATCTTCATTTTCATTTTTAACTTCAAAACGATTTACATTTTCATCTTCATTTTCATCAACAAAATGGTTTTCATTTTCATTTACATCAACAAAACAGTTTTTGTTTTCATTTTCAACAAAAGGATCATTCTCAATTTCATTTCCAACAAAACGATCATTTCTCATTTTCATTTTCAACAAAATAATCATTCTCATTTTCATTTTCAACAAAAGAATCATTCTCATTTTCATTTTTAACAAATTCTATAAAATTTTCATCTCTCTGAATATTATCAATGTCAACATCGTTAAGTCCAACATCTTGTAAAACTTCTACATATGAATTTATCATTTCACTAACATGTGGATTTGAAGACGTACCTGGATTTGTGCATATTGAAACATTCTCCATAGCATTGAAAGAGGTATTTGAAGACATAGTAGGACTTGCTTGTATAATCATATTCTTCTCCAAATTGACTTCTTGCAAATTAGCTTCATCTAAAATCATGGTCTCCTCAATGTTTTCATCTTCAATAGTTGTGGAATTGGATGCTCCCCCATCATTCATTGATTTAATTCTCATTCTTCTTTCTCTATGTCTTTTTCTCTCCTTCTCTTTGTTTGCTTCAATTTCTTCAAGAGTCAATGTCTTCCTCCTCTTATTACGAGTTTTATCTCCCATGATTATAAAATTCTCAAGCACAAATGAATGCCAATAATGAAATTCTTCAAAAAATTCAATCCAAATTGGAAGTTCAAGACCTATAAGGACTAAATTCTTCCTCTTGTGTTCTTCAAAACAAGTAGAAAACTAGCACAATTCCACTTTAAAACTGATTTCTTCATGCCTCCTTTGAAAAACTCAATTCATATTACAAGTTGAAGACCTTTTGTTCCTCCATACAAGTAAAAAACTAACACAATTTCACTTCAAAAACAATTTACATGATACCTCCTTTGAAAAAATTAATCAAAAATGCAAGTCAGCACCTGTAAAAATAATGCTTGATGAAAAATATTCCAATTTTATTGCTCTTGGCCGTACATGTGAAGTTGTAGACTTCACAATAAAATTTGACAATAAATTTAAATAAGATAGTTAAAAAAAAACGGGATCCCATTCCCAATATTTATTGTGGGGACCGTTGACAAAGGAACGGGATCCCATTTACAAAATGGGATCCCATTTCCCTATCAACGGTCACCACATTAAATATTAGGAATGAGATCTTGTTCTATAACTGAGATCCCATTTTTTAAAATTTAAAATTGGTTTTGCTTTTTGGTCGGGTTTTTTCCTCGGATTTTGGTTTGGGAAAATCATTGGGAGTCAGAACCTAGGCCTTCAACCTGGTTTGACCTACAAGTTGAAGGTTCTAACAATGTCAGAGAAAAATACCGAGTTTGGACATATGGTTAATGACATTTTTTGCAGAAATTTTTGATGAAATTAAAACCCATTTTAGATGAGACAATACAAATTCCAAATATGTAATTTTTTTTACAATTGGATTATTTTTTCTATTTTTCAATTAATTTATGATGAAACTAGACCATAAACTTTAAATATCAGGGTTTTTTACTATTTTAACAACTTTTGATCAACATAACATTTTGACGAACGGATTGCACAAGAGCAAACTTCATACAATTATTTTTAATTTAAAAAAGTAAAAAAAATGATAACTTTAAATCATCTTATGCATGTCGTACACGACGATTTTTCAAAATGACAAATATGCCTAGTAAAAAATTAACAAAAAATAAATTCAATAAAAAATTACAAAAATATCCAAAACAAGCTTCAACGAGTCACAAATATTTTCCCAAAAGTATTTAGAAAAATATGATAATTTAGGTCAAAATATGGATGTTGTACACGTGCATGGTATGGTAAAAAGAAGTGACTTTTAAACAGTAGTTTTTGCAAACGCCTATTGAAACTCAATTTATACAATCTGGGTATTGAAATAAATTACATATTTGGAAACTAGACTTCGAGTACTACATTTTATGATTAGTGAATTTTTTGAAGATTCCATCTCTAAGTGCTTCAAATTTTAAGGTCAAATGTGTCAAAATCTGAAAATCAGGGAAAACACTACTCAACTTCTTACCAGCACCCGTAAAGAAGTAAAGAAAGAAAGTATGCAAATAACACTACAAAACAATAAATAACTACTCAACCAAATCATAAAGGAGAGGAGCGAAACGTTAACACCTCCACCAAGATCTCACTAGCCAATGGAGGAGAAAGAAGGCTTGAAAAATCACCACAACCTCAACTGTGATGAAGGGAGATGTTGGAAAACCTCAAGCCCACACTACAATGACTTGCTTCACACTTGCTTTATGGAGTTGACAGGGTGTTGTTGTTGTAATGGAGTGTTGAAGTGCTGCTTGAGAGTGAAAAGAATGCTAGAGAGTGCTTGAAAATTGCCCAAGAGATTGTGAAGAGATAAAATTTTCTAAGAGAGATGGAACAAATGAAGAAGGGATGAATTTGAAGGAGAAGAGGGAATAATCTACCATTTTTCGGGGTCGGTTGATTGAAGAGGGACGTTAAAAATCAACCCCAATTGAAAGTGTAACACCTTTGCCAACTTTAGATGTAGGAATCTGTCAGGGATGTAACTGCACTAGGCAGACGTTTGCACGCCGCGCATGCGTCCCCGAAAAATATTCTTCTATCGACACAAGGGATAGATGCCAAGTGGAAGGCAAGCAACCAACTGATGTAAAGTTTTTCCTTCGGATTTGGTTTTCTAAAGTAAGGATGTGTAAAAGGGGAATTTGTGTGAGGGGTGCAAATTCGCTCATATACATTTCCCCCCACTTTAACAAGCACAAATATTGATGAGTGCTTTGATAAAGTAGATCTAAGAGTAGGTAGGGTTAGAAATGTATACTTGAACCTTCGAGGAAGCAGACCACGATCTGGCAAGCTTGAAAGTGCAAGGCAAAACAAAGAACTTCATAGCTCTGCAGAACTATGAAGCTGCACAAGATATATCGAAGGCCCTCAGACCAACGATGGAAAAATCTCGTAGGATGAAAGAGCCTCACAAGCGCGCATTCCTGCAAGAAGGTATCCCTCAAGATCTCTCACATGAAGGAAACCCAAAAAGAAAGCATCTCATAGGCCCGCAGACCTACAAGGAGGCAACCCCAAAGATCTCTCACATGAAGGAATCCTCATGAAGTATGCACCCACCAACACATTTGATTGCAAAATCCGATGAAACCTTCCGACGAAAGCTATATAATTAGATGTATCGTTGGGCACTTGTGCAAATTTTCATTTTTAAAAAATTTTATCCCCGATGTTCGTCGAAATATCGACAAACCATTCTTTTCGTCTACGTTTCGACGAAGATCTTTCGTCAAAATTTTGACAGACCTGCAAAGTTAAATTGTGGCGGGCATAAATAAAAATGAGCTCGACTATTTATTGCGACAGTGTTTTGCTAGACAGTTTTCTTGGGGAAAATTAGAAAAAACTCAAGAAGATATCGCCAGGTTGAGGGTAGTCATTGTCTTTTTCTAGAATTCATTTGTGAAGTTAGATTTGTACTTCCAGGTTTGAAAATTATATTTTAAAGCAACATCTCATCAGATTTCATTTTTAGTCTTGTGCATTTTTAGAGTTTCATTTCTAGATTTTAGACCTAGCTTCACAAATTATTTATAATGGAATTGTTTATAAGTGATGGAAAATTCTTGATGGATTTGGACAAAGATTATGTTTGCAAGGTTTCAATTTTAACCCTAATGATCAATTTTCAATAGATTTGGGAGTCATAGCTAGATAATATCAAAGGTGTTGGTTATTTTTTACTGTAACCAAGTTTATCTTCTAGACACATAGCATATAAAATCTCAGATAATACTACCTTACAATACCATCAATCTATATTCTAACCCAATACTACTTATCAAATCCTTATATGAACATAGTCACCTATAACCTCACTCAAGCATTTTAATTAATTCCTTGAATTAAAACCAAAATGAGAATTACACACACCATAACAGTGAGATGAACAAAATAACCCTTGATCATTTTATTCAACATAATAATATATTCATACAATGGAGATACATGACCTTGAAATGAGTAATTTTCATTCAGATGCTAGTACTGTCTTGAAAATTAAGTACCCATGAAACTAAAACCTACAACAAAATGACACCAAACCTAAGAATAGTATCTTCACTATAATATCAGGCTCTTTACAAATTCACTCTTCAACTTCACTTAGAATTGACCAAAAGATATCTAACTTGCTAACTCGTATTTCTGGTCCTGATATCCTTCTTATAGGGAAAATGAAGGAGCAACAAGCATTAGACCAAAAATACACATGTCACTGGTCACTTGGACCGCCTTATGAAATTTCAAAAATTGGTTACAACAGTTGAGTCTCTAGAGAATCTTCTTGTTCATCCCGTCCACTGGAGAATAACTGTTGCATTTGCCAAACTTTGAAAACTTGCACCAAAACTCCCACCAAGACATAGCCAAAATTTGTTATAACCATAACCGCTGAGCTATTAACTGCCAGTTGTAGACTCTGTCCTATTCTTGTTCAATTAAGTAGTTTTCTACCCATCCTTGGTATTCCTCATCTGTTGGCCAATTAAAATTTACCACCTCATTTACCTTGGCACTGTAAGGTGTATACTTTACTGCTACTTGATTCGCCTCCCTTTCAAAATATTCCAAAAATGTGCTAGTGTTAATGATTTTATCCATACTACTCATCAACATGTCATAATACGAGTCATCACAAATCAATTTGATTTGTGCATTGATGATTTCATCTACCCTGTCCTGCCATTGTTGCAATGATCTAACATTTCCTTTTGCATCTACAATATCTTGTAAAGATGTGTCACTCCAGTCATCAAAACTCCTTACCAACTCTTTAATCCTCTTGTTGAAATCATCAGGTAAGGCCTGGAAACCTTGTAGTGACTTCACAAAGTCTTGAGTAGGCTTTAATTGTTGAGGCCTATTAGCTGCATTTTGATAATTTCATTTCCAGATTTTGTTGTGCAAGTTCAATATTCTAATTTTAGGAGTCTAACAGTTGGAAATCATAGTGAAATCAAAATTTAATAATTTATGGAATTAGCATTTGAAAGTGTTTTTTGGGGTCATCAACTTCAGACTATCTTCTCTTTTGCAGGGGTGGTTGCATGCTGAAATTTTTTGGTGTAAAATATCATAATTATTATATTTTGTTACTTGTGTATGATTACAAATTATTAGAGTGTGATTTTGATATTTTTTGAAGATCTAAATATTCAAGCTTGGTAAAGAAAAATCATGTTAAATAATATTAGTCTAGAACAAAATGAAAAGTCACTTGATAGATTGTGGGCTAGATTCAAAATAAAGGGTGATGAGAAATGTTATTGTCCTTGCAATAATTACAAGGGCTTAAAGACGAGAAGACTTTTAATCACAACAGCCGAGAAACATTGTAGGCAACATGGTTATCTTCCATTGGTAAGTTGTTTATTATATGTGTTTATATTGATTGAATTTGTAAATGTTTATATTGTTTTAACATTTGATATATATATAAAAAATCACTTGATCATGATCATGGTTTATTTGTGTCTATCATTATTATAAAGGTGGGGTGCCCTAGGGCACATGATATGGATTATCACGGCCCGAAGAATGTGGTTTTGCAAGCGAAGGAACATGGAGCTGTGAATATCGAAGATGAAGTTAATGATCCTATGGAAGAAGATGATCATGCGCCAAAAAACACAATTGAAGATGATGGTACAAATACATTGATCCATGACACATGTAGTGACACATCTGATTATGTTGATCGAGATGACTTTGATGATGTTCATGATTTACCTGTACTTGAGAAGGCATACGAGCCCCTTTATGAAGGCTCCCAAACAACTCTTCTCTTTGCTGTATAGTTGCTGGTGAACTTGAAGGTTATGAATGGTTTATCCAACATAGCAATCTCACGGATGTTAAGGTATGTCATATATGTCATCTTTTTTCATCTATTTTAATTGTTGTTAGTTCATCACTAGTAAATAAAGGATGAAGTATGTACTATTAATATTCTTTATATTAAGAAATTATTTTTTGTTGTAGATTGATTGGTGAATTTTTGTTACCACCATCAAATATTTTGCCTCGCTCATACCAAGATTTATCTAGCATTATGAAAGATATTGGAATGGAGTATCAAGCAATAGATGCATGTCCCAATGATCATATTATATATCATAAACAACATGAATTTGCAACAGAATGTCCGAAATGTCATTTAAGTAGATATCGAACATATCAACTAACAAAAAGGGTGCCTCATAAGGTTCTTCGTTATATTCCCATTATTCCACGTATGCAACAATTATTTAAGTGAAAAAGCTTAGCGCAATTTATGGATTACCATGCACGATATAGAAGTGGAGATTAGATTCTTTGAATGCCTGCAGATGGTTCTACATTTAGGGACATGGAGGAAAAATGGCCACACTTTAAAGAAGAACCTCGTAATCTCAGGGTTTCATTGGCAGCGGATAGTGTCAATCCATTTGGAGGGCTGAGATCTATTTACTCAGTGTGGCCTGTTTTTGTTATCAACAATAACATTCCTCAATGGATGTCAATAAAGAGCGAGCACATAATGTTGGCAATGATTGTTCCAGGTATTTGTTTATGTCAATTTTCTTTAACGTAGTAGCATCTCATTTGTCTTATTTGTTGCATAATGACTTATATGTTTTTTCATTTAATAGTCATGTACATGAATTTATATATATTGCAATAAAATGGTTATAATAATTATGTAATGTTTATGTTCATTCAACTAGGTAAGTACCAAGTTAAAGATATGAATGTATATATTGAGCCTCTTATCGACGAGTTACTAAAGTTATGGAATGGCGTGACTATGTATGACGTATCTAGACCAATAGGACAAAGACAATTTCAATTCAATGCAATGCTTGTATGGACAATTCATGATGCCCCAGGGCTAACATATTTTTCTAGTATGTTATAACATTCGATTGCATGACTTTAACGATATTAAATTTTATGAAGTAGATATCATGCATGTTTTTTAAATAATCTATCATTATATATAATTATAAAAATTGACATATTTAATCCAATTATATATGATTCGCAGGTCTTCAAACAAAGGGAAAATTTGCATGTCCAATTTGTGGTCCAAAGATGAAATCTCATCATTCAACAAGTTTAGGAAAGCAGGTGTTTGATGAGTATAGGCACTTCCTCCACAGAAATCATAAGTATCGAACTATTGAAAAACATCTTTTCAATGGGAAAGAAGAGACTACATCAAAACCACGAAGAATGACACCTCGCCTATGGAAGTTGGAATATAATAGAATTAATCGTCAAGGTTATACATCAGATCAAATTGTTTATCTATCATTTATGATATGTTTTGAATTTATATTTTTATATTGTGTTGTGTTTACTCATGTTGTAATTGACAATGATTGTCGTTGTTAATTTTTTTAACTTATATGCTTCATGAAGGTCGTTAAGGCATTAATGGTCGGCTTCCACAGGGACTGAAAAGTTATCCTAGACAATTTAGTAGGTTTCCCTACTATGAGCAGCTACAAATTGTGCATTTGTTTGATACAATGCACATCGGAAAGAATATGACAGAAACGTTATGGAAAATATTAGATGGAAGGCATGACAAAGAAAAAATTGTCAAAATTTGTAGTGACATTCAAGAAGCCAGTCATGCAATGAAAAATATCATTCAATTAAATAGTGATGGATACCAAATTAATATAAGTGTCTTTCCTTGATTACTAATGGAGCAGCAAAGCAATGCTATAAAACAAGTCAGACGAAAAATTCGATTTCCCACAGGATTTGTTGCGAACATAAACAATATCATAACAAAGAAAGGTGAATTTGGGCCAGGGATGAAAACACATGATTGGCATACCTTCATTAAGGTAATTATTCTGGTATATTATATATATTTGTATATTGCATGTACTTTTCAGTGTATTATGTTTACTACTTCTGTAAAAATATTAATGAAAAGATCATTTTATAATTGTTGCAGTACGTTCTACCTCTATCTCTCCCAGACAACTTTGACAACAATGTCAAGCAAGTTATATATGATCTTGGAAAATACATGAGGTAAGTAGCGATATTTGTTCATTTCACTATATATTTTTGTTAAATCTCGTTAAAATATTTGTGCCTTGAATCACTTGTAGATGGCTGTCATCTAAAGCAATCCATAAAGAAGATATAAATTATTGGAAGAGAAGAATTCCTCGTCTAATGTGTGAAATGAAAAAGTGTCTACCTTCAACATTTTTCAATGCACAAGAACACTACCTCATACACCAAGTTGAAGAAATTGAATTGTGTGGACCTGTACACACAAGGTCAATGTGGATGGTTGAGAGGCACTTGAAATTTTTGAAGGCTTTGGTTAGACAAAGAGCACATCCTGAGGGTTCTATGGTGGAGGCATACATGGTATACCAGACCATGGTGTACATTACTGAATATCTTCCTAAGTTTGCAGCAAAGATCCATGTAGATAGCATTTGGGATCCCAACTCCATTAACAAATTTGAAGGGGAGTACCTGATGGGGAAAGGTAGATTGAGGAAAGTGACAGGTAATTATAAGATGGTCATGGAGATTAATTAGAATGTATTTTACATTTGGTTTTTATGTATATTGTACTTATTCAATTATTAATCTTCAATATTCATCAATTATAAATTAAGGTCGTATACCGTGGTAATTATCTTATTATACGTCATTTGTGAATTTCAATTTTTTCTGATACAGTTGGTCGAGAGTGGGATGCACTAAATTTGTACGTCGCAAACAATCTTGATTGGATGATGGTATGGATTGAACGATGTCAACAATGTGGTCGCACATGAACATGGGAAGGTGTGGCTTCATTAGTTAAAGAAGCTCAGCGCAATGGAGATTCCAATGTTACACCAAGGGAAATTGATTTAGCATATGGTTTAAGAGATAAATAGGTATATATAAATATATTAATCACCCATATTATTTAATTATTTTCAATTATATTGATGTATATGTATGTTGAGATTTTTTTCTTTGCATACATTCGGCCAAGAATAAATATGTTTATCAACTGACGATATTGCAATAAGTTTTACATGTTTGACAAATTTCAGGTGAAACACCACAAGGCTATGTGGTGCAATGGTTGTAAATTTCGAATCAAAAAGTTGGATGACACGAAGAAAACTTGTGATTCTGGGATAACTGCAGTCTTCCAAGTGACTAATGTTTCATCTAGAAGCGACATACATCCAGAAGTCTCAGAAAATCAATACTATGGGATTTTGGATGATATACTTGAGTGTGACTTTAAGTCCTTCAAATTAGTTATGTTTGTCATCCTATGGTACAAGCTATGATTGAATAAAAATGATCCCGAGAGAACTGTTATTGAACATGATAATGGATTTAGCACGGTTAATACAAGGTATTTTGAGCGAGCTGGAAATGAGCCCTATGTTCTTCCAAGCCAATGTGAGCAGGTATTTTACTAAGAGCTTCCAAGTAAAGCGGGTTGGTCATATGTTGTTAGAAATGATCCAAGAGGAAGGTCGGTAAAGTATAATGTGGTGGAAGAAGAAGATACTGAAGAAATAGAAGATGATGTAGATGATGATCAGGATCAACGGTTAGTTGATGGTGTGCCTGACGAAGATGTCGAAGAGGAGGAACTAGATCATGATGATGTAAGAGTTAATGTTCATGAAGATGATATCTGTGTGGATGATGACATTATTGGAACTAATATCAATGACGATGATGATGATATGACCAATCCTTACAATGTTGAATCTGGATCGGATGATACAAACAAAGAGTTGGATGAAGAAGAAGATCAATGACATTGAAATGTATGAGTTATGTGATTTTATTATCTATTTGATATTAATTTTTTGATAGAATTATATTTGACTTATGTGGCTACATAATTAATTTATAATGTTTTTAATTTTAATTATATTTGAATTATATTAGAATATGTTCAGTTAACAGATGTAAAAAATAAAATGGATAAACCAAAAGATGAAAGCGTGAGACCACTACCTTGTTGGGTGTATGGAGTCTAATGAAGATCTATAAAAGTGTAATCTATTATGGCAATAATTCAAAGTGTTTGGCACATAGATTTAGTTTATAACTTGTATAAATATGCAAGTAAATGACTGAAAAACTCTACTTGAGATAGAATGACAATCCTAGTTATGTGATTCTTCTTATTGATCCAATTAATACTCTTCAATTACTGTGATTGACTAGAAGGGTTTAATATTTACTTGAAAGAACCAAATAATCACATCACACAAATACATCAAATGTGTATCAGTAAACTGAATATATATATATGCTTGATATATCAATTTAAACAACATAAAAGCATCAAAATGGAGACAACCGGATAATTGTATAATTCCAAAAATAGTTGATACCAAGATTAAGCCACAAGTTCAGACATCTTCATTAACTTCATCAAATTCATACATGCATTGGAGTCTTTTAAAGGAAAGTTTCATTGCAAACTATCTACTGTATCTTTCTCCTATTCGCCTATATCTATTTTACATTATGAAACATATATAAATATATCAAAACTATGAAAGGGTGCGTCCTTTGAGAAATGTCTTTTGCTTAACAACAATAAAAAACTAGAAATTATGCTCTATTAAGCCATAAATAGATGTTTGACAAATAATCTCAGTAAGTTGGCTGCTTGTGTGTATTAGCATCCTCCAGTGCATTCCTTATGGCTATCTCCATTTCAAACATCTTCTTATTTTGTTCACATGCCCTGTCCATTGTTAAATCATTTCCTGTGGCTGTCTCCAGAATTGTTTGCATCATCGTCTCACATTCCTTCATCCATCCTATGGTAATAGACATTGTTTTACTCCTCTTCGGTTAAGTACTTGTCCACCCATCTCTGATACTCTTCATCCGTTGGCCAACCAAAATTCACCACCTCATTCACCTTAGTATTGTAAGGTGTGTACTTCACTGCAACCTGATTGGCTTCCCTTTCAAAAAACTCTAAGAATGTGTTGGTGTTAATTATCTTATCCATACTATTTACCAGTAAATCATAGTTTGAATCATCACAAATCGATTTGATTTACGCATTGATAACTTCTTCTGCCCCATAATGCCATTGTTGCAATGTCTTAACATTTCCTTGTGCATCAATAATGTCTGGAAAAATTTTATCATTCCAGTCATCAAAGCTCTTTATCAGCTCCCTAATTCTTCTACTCAAATCATCAAGTAGGGCCTGGAATCTGTTCAATGATTTTACAAAGATTTGAGTAGGCTTCAATGATTGTGGCCTGTTCTCCGCATCAAACCTAAAAGATTTGTACATAATATCCAGATCATTAGCCCTAGGGATCCATTTCTCAGACAAAGGCAAAAATATTACCCGATCCCTATTGATATTTTTTATTCCATCCAAGAATAAAGAATACAAAGAAGGTACAAATGGTAATTTATCATGAACCTTTTCATTAAGATGCCTCAAAACTGTGTCAAACACCTCACTTCGTTTGGAAATTGCATCATCCTCACTTGCCTTTAAGGCAGCCTGCAATTCTGTGATCCTATTCAACATTTGCTTCTTGGTGGGATCCACAGAATATTCAACTTCTTCTTCAACTAGCCCTGGTGTAGGACTGAGAGTGAGTGCCTGGATGGGGGACTCCAGAGTTGAAACAATTGGAGTAGTAGGGGGGGCGATCATGCAATAGAAGGTAATGCTCTGATACCATGAGCACTGGAGGATTCTCCCACCTGCCCATATTTCAACCTATCTACTTCAGATTGCAGCTCAACATTCTTTTGTTGCATCCTACTATATATTCTACAATTATCATATTGTATTTCTCCATCAGACTCTTCTTTTCAGCCTCTTCTCTCTCAGTTGTCTTTTGGGCCAATTTGGCCACATTTACTGTCAAGCTTGTAGCTTTTGTTGTTGAAGTTTCAGAAGCTCTCTTGATGATTAGCCCTCCCCTTATGTGTGGGCTAATATCAGTTACATTTGGCTTTCTACCCTGGGGTTCCAATGCCCATATGGCCAGAGTTTCATACTCCTTACTGAAGGCAGAGTCCTGTAGAGCTTCTTTAACCTCTTCTTCACTGTTTTGTATAGGGTGCTTGGACTATAAGATATCATTGAATGTAACCGCATCAGCTATGTCCCATTTAGACAAAAGTAATACACCAACATGAGTCACATATCTTCTTCCCTCCTCAAGAGTGATGCCTTTGAATTCTTCCATTAATTCGGCCTTGACCTCATCATCATTCTCCTGCTCAGACCTATCAGGTCTCGATTCTCTCGTACTCTTGCATTTGTTCTAGTACTCTTCTAGTTTCATCCTCCAAACTAGTTGCAAAAATACAAGAGTCTTTACAAATGCATCATCATCCAAGAATGCCTTGCAGGCCTCCATCCTGGCATCTTGTACACATTTCCCCTATACATCCATGTCAGAAAGTACCAATTATGTTGATCTAGGAGGGGAAGGGATACCAACCTACATGTCTTGATCAGTCACAATTATCTCATCCATCAGAGTTTCCTGCATTTCCTCAACTCTCTGCCTCTTAGGGCTTGGCTCTGATGGTAACACTACAGGATCACCTCTTGGTGGTGAATCTAGATCCACAATCCTTATCCCTCTGGGTGCTTTGATCCTTGAACCCAGCTGTGATGATGCTTGCATGACTTGTTTTACCTTCTTATCCCCTTCATCCTCATCACTTCTCACATTCCTCTTTCTCTTGTATAAAGGCCTATCAATTGGTGGCTGATAAGCTGGCCTTATTTCTCCAGGCCTGACATCCTATCTTTCTATACCAAAATCTAATTCCAAACTGACCCTCTTGGTCATCAAGGTGCCCATGATATTTTTGAAATTAGCCATTAAGAAGTCTATTCTCTTGTGAAATGGAGTGAACTCCATTAATGGATCATATTTTGGATCCATTTTATGTATTATAGCCAACATCTTTTCATATGCAATCCATTTTTCTTTATTCAACTCCTGCCTATTCAAATCAAACTCATTTCTGATTAGGTCCTCGGGAAATTTGAATTCATGTGCAAATTTTCCACCTTTAATTTGTTGTCTGAACAATGCAAAGAATCCCTCAGGGTCATGCTATCTCCTAGGACCATTCCTCAAATTGAAGTCATCAAAAAACCTTCCGAAGTGGACCCATCCTCCCTTGGAACAGACAAAATCAGAAACAACCGTGTAGTCATTGAAAAAAGTCCCTTTTCCTTTATTTATTAAGTTGTCCTCATGAATACAACCTATTTGCCACATAACTTTGGCAAACCCCATCCTTGATGGTACATTGAAGGGGAGGATATGAGGGGTTCCCTGGAAACCATACACCCTCAAGACAGTGCTTATAGGGTACAAGATGATATCACCCCAATTGTGAGACACTTTTAAATTAGGATTCCTCACCTTCGGTCAGAGGAATTCATGCAAATCTTCAGGGACTCTTGGCACATTTACCACCAACCAAGCCCTGAGTTTGGAGGAAAAATAGTTATCAAACTGCACAAAGCTAACACCTCCCCTATTGTAAGACAAATCTACACTCCACACCTGTACTAGTAACCTTTCTCCATTCACCTCCTACCTCAACTCCATTTTTTCTGAGATTTAACAACATTCTTGTACAGGAACATATGCATCAACAAGGAGTACCAGAAAAAGAAGTGCCAGTATCCCTAACATGTAGCTTCATCAAACCCTCATGCATCTTCTCTGACAGGAATGATGCAAAGTCATATACCATAGAGAAGTTGGGATGGTGAATCTAGGCTCCCATAAACATGTATGCAACTGGAATCACAGTATTAGGGCTGAACCCTAAAATCTGGCACAATGAATAAAATGTTGCCAGGAAGTGACTGGCAAAATAGCTCAGCCTCAAAGGCTTTTGGTCATTTGGGCTAATAAGAATTGTTGAACTACCCGCCCTGGCCAGGTGAGGAGGAAGCAACCTTGATCTAAAAAGAGGCTTTAACCTTTTGTACTCCTCCTTCATCTCCTCAAAATCTATTTGGACTAAGAAAGGGCTATACACAGTCAAATAAAAAATCTACCGAATCTCATCTGCATTTATGCTTAGCAAAATTTCACCATCATTATCCCTTATGACCCTTGTTAAAGAATCATACCGTGCCACCACTGCTCTGAGCAAGTCAACATTAGGGAACACGTTTGGTACTGTTAGTTTCCCCATGTCGTATCTCCAGGCATTAGAGAAGAGGTGAGGTAAGTTTCGCTGTCCATACCACAACCTAAACATTTCAAGACCAGTCCTAGGAATCCTGGCATCCGCAATGTTATAATTTTTGCACACTAGACCTTTGCCTAGGGTCTTTCCATTCATTAAAACCAAACCACTCTTCCTGTCATTTGTTGACAATGGGAGTTGATCCGGGAAGTCATCATACAAATTCATCTTCAAATAATCAACATGGCTAAAGTGCTGCTTCGATGGTGCCATCTTAAACAACTAGGGCTTCTTTTAAAAAATCAAATCCTCGAAGAAACTAGGGGTACCCAGAACACAAAAATACAACACAACTGTGCAATTCCAATAATTCAAAAGAACCAGTAAACCTACAACAATAATTAAAAAAAACCCTTGAACAACACAATAGAATGCTTCGCAAAGACACAGTCAAATTAACCCAACAGTTTAGAAAATAACTAACGGGATTTCATGCCTTGCAGAGAACCAAACTTCATGGTGATCGCTCGAAAAACTTTATCTCTGGCTTTGAACTACTTGGAAAATACTTGAATGCTTTTGTGATGAAGATAGAAAAAGAGTAGATACTTTATGTTGATTGAATTGAGCCAGTAGACGTCTCATCCGCTATTAAAGATCATTTGCATGTCGCGCCAACGGCTCCAATCGCATTTGATGCAAATTTAAAATTTAGTCATCGATCTTTTATTTTTGTCAGATCATCGAACAACCATATTCAAAAGGGCTAACGAAATCTCCATGTCAGGATCGAGGGCCCACCACAGAAGTAGTGCCAAAGGAATACACGTGGCACTCTCCCATGATATTGCGATCACTAAACATTCTGCATCTTTGGATCACATGATGGTGGGCAACCGTTGATTCCTACCATCGGTGATTGTGTTCACTCATAGCATTCAGCAGCACCAAACATAACCGTCGAGCAAATTTTTACCAAGATTATAACATCACCATCGATCTCGAGCATGTGCATCTCGTAGCTATTTTAGTAACCCACTTTATAACGTATTTAAGTCTGACACAAATATTAAACATTTTATTAATCCCTTTTCGGCATCAGCGGCTTGGGACACGTTGTGCTCGCCCGTGCTATTGCAATCACCAAACAACCAGTGGTGATGTCATCGCGAGATCACGGGGAGTGGTCAGGATCAATCATAGGAAGATCGAAAGTCATTAAAAACACAGCAGTCAACAGCACCAAACATAACCGTCGAGCAACTTTTTACCAATATTATAACATCACCGTCGATCTTGAGCACGTGCATCTCGCAGTTGTTTTAGTAACCCACTTTATAACGTATTTAAGTTCGACACAAATATTAATCCCTTTTCGGAATCGACAACTTGGGACATGTGGTGCTCGCTCGTGATATCGTAATCACCAAAAACTAGTGATGATGTCATCACAAGATCGCGGGGAGCAGTCAGGATCAATCGTAGGAAGATTGACAGTCATTAAAAACACCCCCTGCAAAATAAAACAACTATTATAAGGGAGAAGGGGACATCGCCTAGGACAATGACAAATGATGGCTCAAAATTGTTCTTAAAGCACGGGGCACGGACCGACCCAGACTTAAGAAATAATAAAGTCAAGCGAAATAACCTTTTTGCATGTGCAAATTGCACGACCGTCGGATGAAGTGATTTCAATGTTGATTGTTGCTCGCAGACCTCACAAGGTTTCTGCTAACGTGAAAAATATGGTGCGAGGCATGCAAGATGCTGCCGTCTGTCACATTTGATGGTGGGAACCAGTTTTTCTCGCTGATCAATGATGAAGGCTGATGTCGACAGCTGTTTCCGTACCGACGCATCGTGGTCGTTCCTCGCTATCCTTGCGCAATTAAAAATGCAGTTTCAATAATGCTATGAGGTTTGTGATTTGGTGACGCATGGACTTTGATGCTGTGCACTGATAACAAAGGTGGAGCCCATTTTTGTGCTGATGTGGTGCCTGGTAGGTGAATATCCTGTCCATTTGGTGACTGGAGGGAGAACGTGGAATTTTCAAACTATTTTGACTAAATTTGAGCCGTTCTCTTGGCCAACGTTGCGATTGATCAATGACTCGTATTTAAAAATAAACTGGTATTGTACTATAGCCATTTTATCTCGCGCGAGTGAATAGTAATCGCCGAGTTTGACTCTGCCTGCATAATTAAATGCTACAATTTGTGAATTACTATTTTCATGTTGTATCTCTACATTGAGGAAGAATTGTTTGGTATTGAGTGAATAAATATGTGATTACGATTTCTCAATTTCGTTGCCCTGGATGTTCTGCGATTGAAACCGTAAGTAGCACGTATGCCATTTCTTGTAAATTTAGAAGATTTTATGGTTGCTTGCTAGGAAATTTGTGATTTTTTCCTATTTCTGTTCTTGAAGAATTGATTGAGTAAATTCGCTTTTAGAGCTTGTCTAGATAATTGCTAGGGATATTTGAATATTGAAGAATTTTTTGTAAATGCTAAAGGAGAAAATTGTAATTATTTGCTATCTAAATATAAGCAAACCCTAGTTTGAATTATCATTAGTCTGGTATAAACAGCACCCAAGGCCTGGAGTTCTTGTTCTGAAACCACTACTAGGTCTTTATCCCAAGATATTATTGATTTGTTACAACCCTCTACTAGCAAGAAGCAAGAGGGAAAGGTTTTGTTCTATAGGCCTCAAATCTTGGAAGGATTGATAGACAAGCAATGTGCAATTCAAGATGTTGAGTTACCATACACTGGGTGGCAGTTGTTCTCCAATTGGTTTGGAAATAGGAATTTGTCAGTTCCTTTGTGTAACCCCTGGAGGTTAGACCTGGGTAAATTGGTGGTTCCTAATGTTTATATGGATGTATATATTTTAATGGACATTGCTGTTAGATATGACCCTGTGGCCCGAATTGTCAGAACACATGCTGGTGTGCAGATGATTAAGATAACCAAAGAAGAAATTGTAGAGATTTTCAAATTGCACGAATGGAGTAAGGAATTGGTTCCTGTCGACTTGGAGGTTTTCAGACAAGAATATAGAAATACTAGGGGGTTTTTCAGAACATCCTTTTTAATACCTCATTTGGCAGTCTCAGGAAGAGGAAAAAATCAGAAGAAGGTAGAAATTGGCAAGAATGAGCCTGAACCTTTTCTTGTGGACTATTTCTCTAGTTATTTCAAAAAGACTGATTGTGCTTTATGTCAAGTTCTGGGAGTCAGCTTAAAGAAAACCTTGCCTATCGATATTATGTATTTGGCAATAAATCTCCAACACCCAGGTTTTAATGTAATATATGATTTTGCCACTTATTTGGTAGAGAAGATGCACACGGGTCTGGTAGCCCTAAAGGAGGGGAAGAATTTGTTAGAGTAATAAGTTATTATGCTTAATTAATTATATCATACTGGTTAATTAATTAAGTCACTTATTCCTCTAGTTGCTTAAGCTAAACTTAGGCGCATTAATAATTATTTATTAATTATTAAGTGTGCACACTAGAGTTTCATTTAGGGTTTCCCTTTTAGGGTTTCTTGATCTCCTTCATAAGGATTGATCTCTTTGTAATATTTGAGATTCTAATAATGCATTTTACACTTTGAGGTTTACAGAACATCTTATTTGGTTTTGCATGTCTTTTGCATGTGACAGGTATCCATTTGCATGTAGGTGATCTTGGATTCTAACATGGTATTAGAGCTCCAGACCTGTAGCTGCCTGTTCATGATCTGAAGATATGGCTTCTTAGTGAGTTTTAAGTGCAAGGGTTTCCACAGGCATCTTTTCTGCAAGATCTGGGGGTAGCCAATTTTTTGGCACACTGTGGGCTCAAACTGACGTCACCATCGTGTTCGCAGCGCCTCAAAACCCTAGGAACGCCTATCGTTTGGTTGATTTTGGTGAAGTTGATTCGGAGGGAAAAAAAAATTTTGTGAGGGAGGTCGTACGGCTTCCCAGCACGCGTTCCCAGGCACGAACTTCAAAAAATAAAATAAAAAAATGAAGTTTTTTGGGAATCGGGCCGACGCTCACAGTTTAGAGTAGACCCGCCACCGGGCGGCCACGCAACAGCCACCACCGTCGGTGGCTCCCCTCCATTCTGTCGTTGCTCCCTTGCGCTCAACCCCTGTGGGCTTTGGAGACTACGGCCAGGGTCCTGTGGAGAACCAGCTACCTCCGCCAGCCTTTAAGGGCTTCTCATCGTCGGTCGTCGGTCCCATGGAGAACCAGGGGCTCCGCCCCAGCCCCCTGCCTAGCGCCTGCGGTCATATGGCGACCAAGGGCCGAATTTTTTTTTGCAGGGGACCGATTTTTTGTGGTGACGACCTCCAGGCCGTCAAATTTAGGCTCTTGAACTACTGACATCAGCGTCCATACGGCATTCTTTTGCCTCTTTCTAACCCTAGTTTGCCCTCAAAGAGTAGTTTTTTTGTTTTTCGTATAACTTGGGCATACGGTATCGAAATCGGGCAAATGAGATATTGCTGGAAAGCTGGTTCTGAGCACTATCTTGTGGTGCAGTTTATTTTATAGTATTTTCCTATTTTACTGCATTTATTACTATTTGAAGTTAGATGTAATTTTTATGTTTCTGAGCTCATAACTTTTTTCCACGATCTCTGATTTTCACTATCTTTGCGGCATTGGAAAGGTATTGAGGAGCTTTATGTTGCTGTCCATGCACTTTTTTCTGTATCTATCCTAAGTTTTCATTAATCCAGATTTGGCCCGATGGGTGTTTTGGAGATTACCTGGATATTTTAGCAGTTGGGAGAGTGCCTCTTGCATCTTTGCACTTCGTTTTCAGTGATACATCATTCAATAATCGACTGCTGCTTCATAGATTCCAGCGTTATTCTCGTTTGGAGTTTTTGAGTGTTCCGTAGCATCAGGTCTGCTGTTGCATCATTATGATTCTGATATGGTTTCTTGCAGATAAAAGTATCTTTCCTTTCTTGCCAGATTGTGGTTCCAGTGTTACTCTACAATGTTCTTCCAATGCTTCTTTGCAACATGTCATATCATTGTAGGGGGCTTTTGTCCCACTGGGTTTCCCTCCTCTACCTCTTTCTTGCATTTGTAAATGGGTACCTGATCAAGCCTAGTTGTCGGGACCCATCTTTGCTTGCATGCATCTTATTCTAGTGTTTTAGCTTCTTCCTAAGTTCATCTTCAGGGGGGGTGTTAGAGTAATAAGTTATTATGCTTAATTAATTATATCATACTGGTTAATTAATTAAGTCACTTATTCCTCTAGTTGCTTAAGCTAAACTTAGGCGCATTAATAATTATTTATTAATTATTAAGTGTGCACACTAGGGTTTCATTTAGGGTTTCCCTTTTAGGGTTTCTTGATCTCCTAAATAAGGATTGATCTCTTTGTAATATTTGAGATTCTAATAATGCATTTTACACTTTGAGGTTTATAGAACATCTTATTTGGTTTTGCATGTCTTTTGCATGTGACATGTATCCATTTGCATGCAAGTGATCTTGGATTCTAACAGAATTGGGTTGGATTCAGATGGTATTCCTTGTTAATTCACATATTTCTATATAGGGGTCAAGTTGTGTTCGAAATAGATATGGAATTAAAGAAGAAGGAAGGAAACATTGAAATGCCTATCCAATATTGGACTAGGATTCTTGACATGCATGATCATAAGTTTGATTATGTAACTTTCCATAATGTTTTTGGATCTAAATTAAGGGAGGCTCTGGTTCATGACCCCCCAAGGATCCCAAAAGAAATCCATGACTTCTTGAGACCGATGGAGAGAAGGCCTGAATTGAACATAATGCACAATTGGGGAGACATTATCCCCTATCATAATACCACAGTTTTCAGGAATTTTGGCACTAATTTCAATCCAAAGGTTTTGCCAAGGGAGGTGCCCCTTAGAATTGGATTTTTGGAAATCATGAGGCAGTTGGGGGGCACTCAGGAACTACACTTGCTAGCTGGATAGAAGAAAGGTTCTTTCTTCCCTGAATATACAACATTTGTCGATTTTGTTATGGCAAAAGGAGGATGGAAGGAGTTGCATAAATTAGTTGGGCCTTATAGGCTAAGGATTGTGCGCCCCAAGAATCATGATCCTGAGGGTTTTATCTCTCAAATGAAGGCAAAACATCGGACACGAGCTTTTATCCACAAATTATACTTTTCTGAGGACACCATCGGGAATATTTTTGATTTGGAATTACAAGATGAGAGAAAGGCACTATAAATTTCCAACTCTAAAATGGTAAAAAGTAAGCAGGAGAAAATACCTGGTTTCAATCCCATACCTAATGCTAAAGATGAGTTTAGCAGGGTAATGTATGCTATTGATAATTTTGAGAGCTTGGTTGGGGTTTTGAAAGATGAAAGGGTTGTGGAAGAAAGGGGAAAATCAAAAACTATCAAGGAGTACCTTGAGGTAAAGGAAGAGGAGAGGCCTACTTATCAACCCCAAAAGAAGATAAGGGTTTTTTCTAGAAGAAAGGGAAGTAGGGCTAAAGATGTTGCTAAAAATATTGCACCATCTTCTTCAAGGCAGCCGGTACCAAATATTGTTGATTTGGATTCTCCTCCAATTTTTTCAGGACAGGCTTTCCCACCATCACCAAAGAGGCATAGGGTTGAAAGAGTAAAGATTGTTGATTGTGATGGTGATGAGGATGATGACATTATTTTCACTCTAGATGAAATGTATCCTAAGATGCCATTAGACCTAGTTGACATTGCAACAGGCTCAGGTATAGTTTCTTGAGGTTAGGAAAAGATGAAATCAAAGGAATAACAAGCAATGATGACTTGAGAATAGAAGCCTCCAAAGATTTCATGATGGATGACTCTTTTATTCAAACCGGTGCTTTTAAAGATTTTGTGTGGAGAGCACATTTTGCATTATATGCTGAGAAGGTGGCACATGAGAGAAGTCTGCATCCAGAGCTCCCAGAGAAGGTAATTCAAGCTAAGTTTAGGGAACAGATGAGAGACAAATTCAAAGCAATAACACCAGAGCAGGGCTGAGAATTGGTACAAAAAAGTGGAGTATTGCTACTCCCAGAATGGGATATCACTGATTTTGTGGTGTTTGACACAATAAGAAGGGCTAATAAACCACTTCTTGCTACTGAAGAGGAGGCTACATTGGCACTGAAGGGATCGTCATTTAGTGAGGAATGGGATGCATTGGCAATCTGGTCCCTATCCACTAGCTCTAAAAAACCAATTGTTGCAGAACCTTCTGACTTCAGTGGTCACTTGGTTGTGAGGAAAGTTGCTGACACCCTAGCATTGAAAGCTATTGATATGGTCATGAATGTTGCCAAATTCACCAGAGCAACTATTGAAGATTTGACCAAGGATCGGGATACTCTGAGAGGCCAATATAATGACATTATTATTGAATATAATAAGAGTCAACAAAAGGTAGCAGAGTTAGAAACTAAATTGGCTTTATTGAGGCAACAAATGGATACCGTGAGATCTCAAAAGCAATCCAATTCTAGCCACACTGTTCCTGACCCACTAGTAGAGCAGTCTCAACCTCTTGCACAAGCACAATCTTTGGCTATTGTTCCATATAATATGGGACAAGTGCCTATCGCTATTGAGAGGGCTACTAGCCCTGGAGGGGGACTTTCTAGGGAGAAATTGATTCATCAGGTTGAAGAATATAAGGAGATGGTAAAGCAAATCTGGGATGCAGCAGGGAGAAGCAATGCAATGATAGTGGACACTGTTTTGAAACATTTAAACAGAAGGGTCTAGATTAAGATAAACAATGTTCATGCAAATTATGTCCTAATGTTGCAAGCACTAAAAATGTTTCCAAGGGATAAAGATTTGGCCATCCCATTGCTAAACAAATGGAGCCCTAGAATGGAGAAGTTAAAATTCATGGCAGAAAGGGAAAAACAGCATGGTGATAAATATCCTACCGTTATTGCAACATATCAAATGGTCAAGGGAATTGTTGAGCAGAAGTTTCAGGGATTTGCCACCCCAATGGAATCCAAGATTAAATTGTTGAAAGATGTGTATGATGGAAAGGATATGTCCCCATTGCCTCATATTTTACATAGTCAGGATGAAGTCAAACCCCTGCAGGTTTGGAAGGAGCAAATGAACAATATAATGATGTCTCAAACACATGAGATATGCAAAAATCTTGACATCCGCATGCTAAAGAATACATTGGAAAAGTTGTCTTTTGTTATAAGTTTCTTAGAGAACTTTGATAAAAAGGCCACATCGATAATGGTAAAGTATGCTCCCTATCGAAACAAGGTTGATCAGGTTGTGGCTTTCCAGTGGCCTTCCGAGGAGGAGTTTGAATTATGGAAAAAGGTGTTCACTGATGAACTAGAATTATGAGTGTTATAGTCAAGAATTGCAACTTGGTCATGTATAATATAGGTCTAGCCTTAGATATTATATTCTAAAATTGCATTCTCCTTTTGAATCCAAGTACAGGGTGCTGAGGTTGAGTTAATACTATAACAGCTAAGCATGCCTTTGATGTATGGGGAGCGGCCTTTGGAGTGATGTTTTCTTTCCTCATCAACTAATAATGATCTTTGTCTTATGCTCTCCACTCGCATAGTATAATTGTAATTGAATCAGGAGTTAGTGGTCCAATTACAAATGGACATGTGTACTCTCCGACCTGAAGCTTGTTGGCTCCTTTTTTTTATAAAAGGGAATTCTGGGCCGAGAGAGTGGCCAGTTGAAATATCCAAAATATGAGAAATAAGAGTCTAGTAATATAGAGAGTATGAATTGTAAGTCCAGGTTATAAAAAATTTTGAGTCAGATTGGAGAACTTTGTTAATCATGGGATTTTTGAGCATGTTTGTATCAAACTCGTGAATATTTGGAGTTTATTTTCTCTACCATTGTGTTATGTTACATGGATTATTAATGAAATATTGATCAAAGATGATTTTCATTGATTTTCATTTGTTCTTTACTATGAATTATGTTTAACTACAACTCTGGTTCAAAGGATCAGTTAAATGCTTCAATTAACCAGTAAATTCATGCAATATAACAAATAGGATTCATAAAGGAGTAATAAACTCAGGTATAGATATATGGGTTGTAATGCAATTCATAATAGATCATAAGTGTTCAAAATGAAATTTACCCTATAGTTGAGTTTTCTCTTTTGACTCTGTGCGTTGGGATATGGCATTGGAATTCTGATTACGTTTTATTCTCGTATGTTTTGTGTTATGGCATCAGGATATTTTACTCAAACATTTCCTATCAATTTACTTTATGTGAAGTTTATGATTCTCTGTTAAATGGACATGAGTTTTTTTTAAGGAATAGCCAATTTCTTGAAGGATTTCATCCTTTAACATTAATTGGGGATCTATCTGTTGCTTACTTGTGTGCAAATGAATTGTTTAAATGTTGTATGTTAAGAGCACATGTTAGGGAATACCCTCCTGTATTTTACAAAGTCCGAAGTGTAGGAGAATTACCCTTATTGCTATCCTCGTTAAGTTGGCCATATTGTTCCTAGTCTTTTATTATTGAATGTGGCGAGTTCATAGGAGCTTCTAGGAAACACGTGTGGGTTGTAGTAAAAAAATGCCAACAGGTTCAATTGACAACATGATCTATTGAGTAATTACAAAGAATTCATAATTTGAAATTCTAGATTTTGACAACATGATCTATTGACAAGTAGGAAGTATTTTTCACATTGTGTCAAATTTTGATATTGTTATCAGGATTCAATTATGTAGTTTTACAAGTCAAACTCATTGACCCATGTTTCATGAGTAGTGTTTCACAAGAACCCATATCTCATGATAATGAATGGTCCACTTAGCACTCATTGCATCTAAATGATTCTCAAAGCGATGAAGCACTAGGCCTTCCTAGGAGGTCACCCATCCCAATATTACATTATCCATGATTTTATTAATAATTGATCATTTTGGATTTTGACAAACTTGACACACAAATGAAAATTTGACAATGAACTTAATGTATCACAATTAAGTTTCAAATTGAGTAACACAATAGAAACTAAAACAAATTGAGATATTGTTATGAGGGTAGTGATGCAAATTTTCTAATTAGAGTGTATTCCATGAGATTACAATTCTTTGAGATATTTTGTCAAATAGTTCACAAGATTTTTCTATCCTCCCACATTTTACATAGATTTGAAAATGGAGTCTACAACCACAAAATTTGAGAAAATTCATCTTCATATTATGCTTTGATGGATGTCCATACCTTGTTCCAAATCTCCCATATTAAGGAAATCGACAAGGATTTTGGTGAAGGTTGTGAAATTTGTTTATGCATCTACCAATTGCATTTGATTGAAAGTTTCTAAAACCTTTAAAAAAAATCCATTATGTATATTCTACAATCATTATAGTCCACAATTTCACATTTATTTGGTTTTGCATCTACCAATTGTATTTGCTTGAATTTTCCTACCGCATTTTGAATGTAGATCCATTTTGTGTATATCTTACAATCTATTGGTGTTTTTTCCCACATAGGATTTGCAATTCTCTAAGAGGTAGCCAACCTCTGTTATAAAGAAATGTAAAGGCTAGTGGCCAACTAACAAGAGTCAGTCAAAGATTGACATCTTCTACACTTTTGGCTCTGCAAAACCAAGGTGGGTAAACCCAAGTGTGTTCATAAGAATGTTTCATGATTGGTAAGAACACTTCTTCTTACAGATGCAGTCCCCACTAACACTAACAGACAGTAATTACCTTGGTTGTGGCAAAACCAAAGAATAATAACAGATATCTCGAAGCAAGGAGATTGAAAATATCATAAGATCTATATCCCAAAAAGAGATAGCAGTTGATATTTGTTAAAATGTTCAGGTATTGAATCACCATGCTTAGAGTCATAGTCCTATACCTGAAAGGAATTTACCAATACTAGTCAGTGCCTCATCCATTGGGTGGGAGCCATATAAAATGTAATTCAGATGAAAATGAACTTATCACCATAGTGCTTTGCTACCATGAGATTTGTCAGTATATTAAAACAATACTCCTTAGTGAATCCTGAGCATATAACCATAAACATGCAATTTGTGTTCAAGAATTTGATTAACACATTAAGTTAAATCAAGAGAATAAATTACACTTTCAACTACACCATTAAAATTGAATAAACAAACCCTTGATAAATCCATTCATAATCCATGGCCCATACACAGGAGAGCAAAATGTCTTAATTTTTTTAGATTTATTTCAATAGCAGTAATTACAAAAGCATAGTATACTTATTTTATACTATTCCCAACCCAGCATGATTTCCTACATAATACCTTCAAAATCCTGCATTACCACTAACTGTACCTATTCTAAGCCTTTAGACCCAAAAATAACAACAACCCTTAACAATGAGCCGTCAAATCTCCTTTAGAGGACAGGAGAGCAACAAAGAAATAGGCTACATTGTTCATTCCAAAATTGAATTTCATTTAGAATGAAATTCAAATTCACATTCCTCATCATTAGAAAAAACCATAATCAGTTTGAGGAATCAAAACAGTTATACCATTGTAACCAACTGGAGTTAAAGACAAAAGAGCATGGCAGGCACGTGCACGTCCACATCAACACACCACCCAAAAGTAACATACCCAACAACTGCAACTGCTTGCAAGACACACGACCCCGGTAGAGGCGACCGCTCCTAGTCCTTGCTTCAGTAAGAAGCGAGACCAACTTCCTTTTATCCACTTTAACACATGATCTGGTGGCATGGCACGACACCATTGTAGTTATTGGGGTAACTGTGAGGGGCTCTTCACTGACCCCCAACAACTCGGTCATGGACACCAAGTAGCATTGGTAGTCTGAGTCAGTTTCTAACCCATCACCATCAGAACCAGAAGACAACACTAGTGGGGACTTGGAGCTCTTCGTCCCTTTATAATTAGCATCATGGACAACCTCGAGCTTGCTAAGGATAGGTTGTACCCTGTCAGGCTGCAAATTTCTCACCCCAATTCTGGTACTTCTACGCACAACCAAATGGTCCATTGCAAAGAACACCTCAGAAAATATAGGAGAGACTCGACCACTTGCAAACAAGACAACTCAAAATGTGATGATAATACTAGATAACACAATGAGTATTTATAGAGTTAATTGGTGCGAGAATATTAATTGCTTGAATGCAGCATGAGCATTCGAGCATTTTAGTGGCTGATGTAGCCACCACAAATTATTCTTGGATTGCGAAGGCATGGCATACAACCCATAATTGCATTTATCAGGAGAACACTGTTCGCACGCAGGAAAATCAGGTGAGGATCCACTAAAAAAACCTGCGCCATTAATGAGAACAACTTATAGAGAGCAAGAACTCCCAATGCGGATGAACAAGAACCCAAGAAAAATTGATACTGTTAATGCAGATCGAACATGGCAAGTCAGACAACTCAGATTGAGTCAACAATTGTTTGAAAATCCACATCAGCACCCTGGGAGAACCGTGCCCAATCACAACCCAAGAAAACAAGAGGTTGCAACTGGACATCGGGTCCCACCTAGCCCTGTCGCTTCAAGAACTAGGCCACGTGTCACCTCTTCATAGACCTTGCAGTACCCTTAGGGGCCTTTAATCTGATTGTGTGAGATCTGCGAGGAAGGATTGTCATTGATCTCCCTCGTTAATACCCCACGGGTAGAAAAAACCCACCTTAAACCCCAAAACCCTAGCCTCCATCCATGTAAATTTTAAGTCCCACCACAATCCTCATACGGTCCACATGATTTTTTTATCCTTTGTTGAAGAAACTATTACAATATATTTCTTATTTATGTACTTATTTTCTATACATGTTTATAAAAGTTTGAAATTATTAATAATATTAATTTTGGCAAGACATTAAGAGAGTGTTGATTGTAAAAAATATGCATCCTAATGTGAAAATGCAAACAATGGAAGAAATGACTATAACACATAAATTTTTATGTAGTATCCAATTCAAAGAATCATGTTACCCTCTACCTTGAATTTTTTAGTATAAAAAGCTAAGGAGATGCTATAAATAAGATAATAAGTTGACTATTAGCATATACCAATTTTCATAGAGATGTAGATTGTTGGATGTTGTGGTTGTGTTGCTCATGATATGTGATTTTCATTGATGTCAACACTATTAGCATTAATGTCTTAAAGGTTGTATATGTCGAGGATATTGAGAAAATTAGAATAAATATGTTGCAGATAGTCTATGAAGCTGTGGAGATCAGATTGGTGTAAATTTTTGTACATTGGTATTCTGAAGTCATGTATTAAAGGGTTTATTGCTGAGCCGATCTACTATATCCTCTGGAAGTTTCAGAGGTGTGCATCAAGATTAGAGCGAGTTATGAGTTTTTGTATTCCTATAGTTATTTTGTTGCTATAGTTGGTGTTTCTGAAAGAAGAGAATGTAATTCTGGTGAATTGAATTGTTGTGTATGCTCTTGAGATGTTCATTGATGTTTCTTGAACTCATAATCTATCATTGTGGTACGTCCACATTGATCAGTGTGCTCGTGATCAAAGATTTTTCCTTTGCATGTTCGAGTTTTCATGTTCTTGGTTGACATGATGGTGGTAGCGTGTTGTAGATCCTTGTGGATTAATTTTTGAATACTTGGCATGTTCGAGGATGTTGATTTAGGTCTTCATTATGTTGTGACCGATTTAGTTTGGTGCCCATTGAGATTTGTTCATGAATTGGGCCGACAATTTATATTAATCTATTATTTATTTTTGGCTGACAGAGTTGTTAATATAAATTCATGAAGTGGATATATAAGAGCGATTATTTTATTCATTTAGAGAGAATGTATGTGAAGTGTATGTGAGATATGTGTGAATAAATATTAGATCATTCGAATGCAGAGTAGAGTGTGAAGAAGTTTAAGCAAAGTATGAAGAAGTATTTATGTGCCTAACTGAAACTAACATCAGGCTTTTGAAGAAGTTAATCTACTCTTGTCAAAACACAAACAACACTCAGATTTAGTATAAGAGTGAACCAATCATAAGGAAAACATAATATGAAGATGAATTTTCTCAAATCTTGTTTGAAATCTATGCAAAATGTGGGAGGATAGACAAAGCTCATGAACTATTTGATACAATGCCTCGAATAATTGTAATCTCATGGAATACACTCTAATTAGAAAAGTCTCATCACTGCCCTCATAACAATCTATCAATTTTTTTTAGTGTCTATTGTGTTATACCCAATTTGGGACATGGGGTATAACAAAATAGACACTAAAATAAATTGAGAGATTACAATTCTTTGAGACATTTTGTCAAATAGTTCACAAGCTTTTTCTATCCTTCCACATTCTGTATAAATTTTAAAAGGGCATCTACAACCACAACATTTGAAAAAAATCATCTTCATATTATGCTTTGATGGATGTCTATACCTTGTTCCAAATCTCCCATATTAAGGAAACCAATAAGGATTTTGGTGAAGGTTGTGGAATTTTTCTTTGCATCTACCAATTGCATTTGTTTGAAAGTTTCTAAAACCTTTTCAACAAATCCATTATGTGTATATTCTAAAATCATTATAGTGCACAATTTCATATTTATTTGGATTTGCATCTACCAATTGTATTTTCTTAAATTTCCCTACAATATTTTCAATGTAGATCTCTTTTGTGGATATCTTATAGTCCTTGTAGTCCACATCACTTTGTTTTTTGAAGAAACTATTACCATATATTTCTTATTTATGTTCTTATTTTGCATACATGTTTATAAGTTTGATATTACAATTAATAATATTAATTTTGGCAAGACATTAAAAGATTTTGTTGATTTTAAAAATATATGCATCCCAATGTAAAAATGCCATCAATGGAAGCAATGATTGTAACACATAAATTTTTATGTAGTATCCAATTCAAAGGATCATGTTACAATTTAGGGTTATGATTGGATATTTAATTAGGGTTAGGATTTAGTGTTCGAGTTAGTGTTAGGTTTAGAGTTAGGGTTAGGGTTAGGAAAAATAATGTTAGGATTAGGGTTTATGCTTTATGGTTAGGGTTAGATTTAGAGTTTTGGTTATGGTTGGGATTAGATATGAAATTAGGGTTAGGGTTTAGGATTACAATTAGAGATTATAGTATTAGGGTTATATTTAGAATTAAGTTTTAGGGTTATTGTTATGATTAAGGGTTGTTTTTATATTTGGCTTAGAGTTGGGGTTAGGATTAGGGCCAGGGATAGGGCTAGGTTTAGGTTTAGGGTTGGGGTTAGAGTTTTGGTAGTGGTTAGTGTTATAAAGATAGAATAAAGGTGAGGGTTAGGGTCAAGGTTAAGGTTTCAAGAAAAAGGGTTAGGTTATGATTAGGGTTAGGGCTAGGTTTAATATTTGGATTATAGTTTAGGGTGTAGCATTTGTCTTTAGTTTAGGGTTACAATTAGGGTTAAGGTTAGGGTGTAAGTTAAGGTTAGTGTTAGGGTTAGATTAGAATTAGGATCATGGTTTAGGGTTTAGGGTTAGGGTTGTGTTATGTTTAGGGTTACAATTAAGATCATGGTTTAGGGTTTAGGGTTAGAGTTATGCTTATGTTTAGGGTTGGGATAAAAAGGATTTGGGTTATGGTTAAGATTATTGTTTTTAGAAATAGTGTTAGGGTTAAATTTATGGCCAAGGTTATATTAATGAGAAAATGATGGTTTACTTTCCAAGTAAGGGTTAGGATTAGGTTTATTGTCAGGGCTAGGGTTAAGGTCAGGGTATGAGTCAATCTTATGTTAGGGTTAGGGTTATGGTTAGATTAGGGATATGATGTTAGGTTTCAAGAAAAGGTCTAAATTTAAGATTAAACCATAGTTGGCTCTAATGAACATGAGAAAAAATGGATCTAATTTCCTTTTGTGGGAAAATAATCAACTCTGACTTAAACTTAAATTTAGAGATACCCTAAACTCTAACCATAACCATAAACCTAATCCCAAACCTAACCTTAAAGAAAACACATAGCCTAACCCTAATTGTAGTGTTTGAGGCTAGGCTCAAACACTATATAACCTAACCCTATATAACCTAGCACTAGAAAAAAATTCTTATCCCAAACAATCTCCTCTACTTCTATTCACGTCTACTAGAGTTACAACATTCAATATTGGTGCTTCAACCATTCATTCAAAGCTAAGAATTCAAATAAGAGATTTCAATGAAGTAGAAGGGACAAGACTTACAACTTTCCAAGAAGAAATATCACATGTCAGATACATATTGATAGATGAAATGAGTTTCATTGGGGAGAGGTTGCTTGAAAACATAGATTCCAGGCTTCAACAAGCATTCCCAAAAAATAGTAACCAAAGTTTTAGAGGTGAGTTCTGGGTTGAAATTGCTAACTTTGATAACTTTACATTACAATATTTTTTATTCAATTCTATTATAGTTCCTTCTATACAAATTCATACTTATCAATTTAATTAAATATTTTATATTCAGGCATATCTACATGATTTTAGTTGGAGACTTGGCACAATTACCTCCAGTAAATGAAATGTCTCCATATGAAAGCAAAAGGTGAGAAAAGCTACTATGTGAAGAATTCAAAATGGTCATTGCATTAAGTTGTGTTTTTTGACAAGATGGAAAAAATGAAGAACAACAAATATTTTGTCAAATTCTAACAAACATTAAGGATGTGAATCCCACAATCAATGATTGGATGTTGCTTTCGTAACTCTATAGCCCAACTATTCAATGGTCATTTTTCTAATGACTCCTTTCTCACTCTCTTGGAGGAAAAACGTGACATTATTTAGGATATTCAATGCCTAGATATTTTCTGGAAAGCTTTAAGGTCAAATATATTGTGGCATAAAACTCAATGTTATAGGAAATCATTCTTAGCCAAGCCCAATCAGTTCAATTCCTATGGATAGAAGGGGGTTGATCATAAGGAAGTGTTGAGATTCCTAAGCATCTCTTTTACCTTTTAGGTTTCTCCTTCCTCTTTAAGGAAACATATCATTTCTAGAGCTAAGAAAAATTATCATATTAAATTATGAAGCCCCTTTCTTTGGCAAGGATATTCCATGTGTGTTCAAAAATTCTTGCAGTTGCACACATTTCCATTACTCATGTTGCTAAGAACCTTGCAAATCCTCATATTTGAAGATTGAAAAAATCCAAAGGTATATTTTATGGCCTCCCTTTAACCAAGGAAAATGGTTTCACAAAGTATCCTAGGAGTTTTATTATTTCCCTCATGACTATAATAGGCTTGGCTTACTTTATATTCACTACTCTAAATGGTGCCATAATAGGCTTTGCTTGCTTTATATTCACTACTCTAAATGGTGCCATAATTTTAAATTTAATTAACATACTCTAAAACCTAACTAAACCAGGTTGTAGCTCGTCAAATTGGAGAAGTGAAAGGTTAATACCAGCGCTGAGGAAGAATTTGGAGGAGTGAAAACAAGGTCAATACCAGCGTCGACGAAGAGTTTGGAGCTAAAACAAGGTCAATACCAGTGCCGAGGACGAGGTTGAGGGCACTCAGGGAAAATCGACGACCAAGGGACAATGAGTACTGTAAGTTTGGCACCCCCATTCTCTTTAACCTGCAATTTTCATGCTTAGTTTCCAAATATCTTCTCGTACATTGGCCCCCCCATTCTCGTAAAATGGTATAGATAAGACAAAAAAAATAGCTTAGTCTTTCACATTTTTATAGTGATTACTAGAGGCACATAGACCAATTCTTCATAATAGCCATCCCATTATAGCTCTTAGAGTTCTTAGAGATATTTTTGTTTCGAAGTAGAGATTGGACCATCAAACAGTGTCACCATGACTCTACCAAGATATCCATCAAATTGATAAACCTTGACTTAACAACCACAAATTCACAATAAAATTGCCCTTGTCAGCCCTAGGGCATCAATTCAATGCCAAGTTTCTTGCTTTAAAAGACCCCTAAATGAAATGAACCTCTATCATACCATGATGCACACCAATCCACCAACTTACAGTTCCAAGATAGTGGGTGGATTGGTGGATGTTATATTTTCTTTCCATTTGCCATCAAAACTAATAAATTTAAAATGAAAACCACCTTGATTTATTTTAGTTAATTTCTTATATATATAGTGTGAGATTTGAGTTTGAAACAAGTTTCACGTCTATAAATTACTGTTGAATCATTCGAAAACAAGATTCAGCTGCCGTTTAATGATAAAAATCTTCAAAATATTAGGTAAAAGCTTTCAAAATCTCACTTATCACATAAAAGCCAAATAAATATTGATTTGACAACTGAATGGGAAAATTCTATTTCCATTTGCAATGTTTTTTGTCAATTTGATGGCAAGTTTCTTTTTTCATTTACATTGCTTTATGTTTTAAATCTGTATGCAAATATTTCATGATCAAATAATACTCAATTTTTTTAAAAGAAAAATTCTACATTTGTCTAAACTTATTTCATTCCATTATTTAACATTTATTATTAATTGTTTAATCCAACCAGATAGAATTTGCATGCACAAACACATACTCTTTAACATATTAACGTACATATAGTTTTCTATCGACATAATCCTTAAACCTCCTTTGAATGAAATACTAGTATATATATATAACAACATGGATCTTCTTTCCATTTTTCATATGATTCAATAAATTTAAAATAAAAAACTATTTCAATAGCTTTTAAAAAGAATGTAGCTATAAGCGTACCTAGACTTCAAAATCTCTCTGCAAATTGTCTTGCACAAGTTCGAGAAGCTTCTCCTTCTAGACATAAGCCATGAATCTATAGAGAGGAACTCTTGTGAAATGAAAAGTAGTCTGCTATTCATCCATTATTGATGGCCAACGATATATATAACAAACTATTAGTAGAAACAACAACAAAAATATACTTCGTTTGCCTCTCCATCCATGGTTCCTTTAATTCCATCCCATTATAGCTCTTAGAGTTGTTAGAGATATTTTTGTTTCGAAGTAGATATTGGACCATCAAATAGTGTCACCATGACTCTACCAAGATATCCATCAAATTGATAACTTCATTTTGCTTGGAAACTGCTCCCTTCTCACTTGCTTTTAGAGTTGCCTGTAGCTCTCTAATCTTATTAAGCATCTAATTTTTGGTGGGATCCACAGAGTACTCAACCTCCTCTTCAAATAGCTCTAATGAAGGACTAGGAGCAGGAGTCTGGATGGGGGACCCAGGAGTAGAAACAATTGGAGAAGTTGGAGGTATTGATCTTGATGTAGAAGGTATGGCCAGGGTACCAGGAGCAGTAGAAGACTCCCCCACATGTTTTTTACTTCAACCTGTCTACCTCATTTTGCAGCTCAACATTCTTTTGTTGCATTCTACTATACTCTCCAATAATGGTGTTATACTTCTCCATCAAACTTTTCTTCTCAGCTTCTTCTCTTTCAGCTGTCTTTTGGACCAATTTGGCCACATTTATATTCAAATTTGGAGCTTGTATGGTTGAAGTTTTAGAAGCTCTTTTGATTATTAACCCTCCCCTTAGGTTTGGGCTAATATCAGTAACATAGGGTACAGGGCAACCTAAACTTAGGAAGTAATAAACTTAGGCAAAATATTTAACTCAATTTATAAAAAGGGGCCCAGGCTAGATGAAACAATGAGACATAAGTCATTTTAATACCCACTCCAAAAAGGTAACGGTCGAATATA
This sequence comes from Sequoiadendron giganteum, assembly GCA_007115665.2. Classification (NCBI taxonomy): domain Eukaryota; kingdom Viridiplantae; phylum Streptophyta; class Pinopsida; order Cupressales; family Cupressaceae; genus Sequoiadendron; species Sequoiadendron giganteum. Next base: position 609,780,782 of record CM021100.1, on the reverse strand, counting down.
TCTCACCCAAGTTTTTACATGGAACATTAGGATTTTTAAGAAAGACATGGTAAAACCCAACCTTAGGTTCCTCCCAAACAATGTAACAAGCCAAGACAAGGGCAAAACATAAATGGAATTCAAAGAACAAGTTTTGAAACTCCATCAAATCTACCATGATGCACACCAATCAACCAAGTTACAGTTCCAAGACAGTGGGTGGATTGGTGGATGTCATTTCTATTTAGCCCTCAAACCCAATATGCAAAGATGAAAGAAAGTGCTAACCCCTTAAACTGAAAAAGTTTCTTTTAACTTTAAGTTTGTTGGGTAGCTAATTCTTTTAAGTTATCAAATTCTACCATCATACATAATCAAAATTTTGTTGTTTCAAATGACTATGAGCACTAACTTTCACTATTTGAAGATGTTGAAACCTTGTAATAGAGAATTAGAACATTGATGCGACCACTCATCCTACCTTAAAACATACCAAAAGTCTCCTAGCAATTATACATAGAAAGATTTAAGATGACTTAAACATTTTTTATTGCCAAAGCATAAACTTATGATGACTTTACCAGGCCTAGTACACACTCCCTCCCCTTTAACCACTTAGACATATGGAAATTAAATGTAAATTTGCTTCTATTTTTAGTCATGTAGGTGTCCAATAAACCACTTGGTGGTGTTTCCCTTCAAGTTTATTTACTTGAATGAAGATCAAAAGTCCTTTGATTACAATTAGAGAATACATTTGATGCCTTGGTTGTGTAACTGGTGGACCATAGTCATATTGAACACTTGTTACAAATTTTGGGAGTTAAAACGTTAAGTAGATTTGATTTGTGATGGACACATTTGGATGGTAGTAACAATAACTTGCAATCTGTCAAGACTTGATTACCTTATAACCTATCAAATTCTAGCGATGAAATGATAGATTAATCATAATATCACCTTCGGATCACATTACCATGAAATAACTTCATCCAACATCCCTATGAGTGTAGGTACCACCAAATAGGTATTTGTCAGATTTTTCTTGTTCAAGCAAGGGAAATTCAAGAAGAGAAGAGGAAAGCGAGACATGTAGTAGGTCTAAAAGAGGGAGATCAACTAGAGGTCAAAAGATTAGAAGAAAATTGCGTAAACGCATGGAATTTTTTCTTACTCAAGGGGGGTCATGTTCTTATGATGATGAGAGCATAGGGGACATCGAGGTGCCCTTGAAGTACAAACATCTACGAAAACAATGGGTACCCAAGGAACTTCCTCCAATAAACACTGATCTTTGTGTCAACGAGAGGATATATCACATAGCACCATCATCATTACATGGTTTGGGCCTAATTTGCATGGATGAAATAAAGGTTTGTTACGAAAAAGTTACTGAGTTGATGGAGTATGTTGGACCTTGTTACAGTTACAAAGATTGGATGCAGCTGGTTCAATATACACGAAGTATGTGTAGGTATGCACTATCAGAAAA